>PVIR01003762.1:0-83299 GCA_004026965.1 Petromus typicus | reverse complement strand
TATTATCTTTTATATTCTAGAATTATGATAGTACAAACACAAAACTCCCCTTTTAATGGGTTTTCCTTGACTTTGACTTTTATGCACAACATGTTACAAGATAGGAGACAGTAAATATTTGATTTTTATTCCATATTTCCTCCTCATTTTATAAAACCTATTAACAGTGGTATAAAAAAATTCAAATTCTACTTTGTTCCTAATCTAAATTCATGTCTAATAATAGTAGAAGGATTCAGTTCAAGGTCAGCTTTAGAACATTTGAAAAAAATAAAACGTTCTGATAAGATTTCATTATTTATGTCACTGATTATTGTGTACCTGTATTATTTCCAAGAGATTATATAGTAGACCTTTGACAAATTGGAAGTCAACTATACAAAACTTTTAATTACCAAATTCTTCTAGTAACAAGAAGTAACAAATAACAAGAAAATAATTCAGTATAAGAAATAAGTTTTTAAAAGTTGTAGATAAAAGAGAAAGTTCTCTGTTTCATATATTGAAAAGTAAAGTTTATGTGTAGTGATTCTATCCAAAGTGATTCAAGAATAATTAGCTTATTATTATTGTCAGCCGAAGCAGTAGCTGATTATTACACCCTTTCAGGAAAACTGAGAAATAAGCTGTTTTAAATCTGCCATGAATCTTGTTTTAAAAACAAAATCCAAACCTTAATCACTTCTACCCTCACCATGGAATTCCATTAATTAGGACTAATTCCTTCCTGTGTACCAGGTTATAGTGGTTTTACTGTATCCTGTTAATCTTCCTTTCATTAAAGTGTTTGAAGGGAGAGCAAGAGCACAGTTGCATCTTCATTTTCTCAGTGAAATTCCAGTATGTGGATCAGGAATCCCAGTGGTCACTTATTTTCACAGAGACTCTGCCATCTTAAGGACTCAAAACTATTATCATTTTGGAGAAATGATTAAACATTAATATGTTTAAAAGTTTATTCTTGGCCTCCGTACAAATGTGTCTAACTCCTTTACCATTTCAAACCTTGTTCAGAGGCCTGGTTTTTTGCATTTGAGTCTTAATCCCATAGATTTGATCTGTGCCTTTGAACATAGCAAGGGCTTTTATTAGCAAATAGATATTTTGAAAATAAGATGATATATTTGGTGGGTTTGTTCAAAATCTGTACTAGTGAATTTAAATATTTGAAGATTTTTCCAGTCTTTTTATGGGACACTTTAAAGGTGGTATGTTTTGTGTTTCCCTTTAGGTCCATATATTAATCAAAATATATCAAATAGGCTATTATGGCCTTAAATCCATAAATCTAGCTCTTTAGGCAAATCTATAGTTTGAATTCAAATAAAAATTATTTGATAAGCAACTTTATACATTCAAAAGGTCTTCTTACCTCCAATGTATGCATTTTTCCTTTATTAATTCTGACATTTTCTCATTATTCTCTTTGATTAAATTATGTTAACAAGTTGAAAAGTCCACAGGGTCCATGCCTGGTACATCTTCTCAAAACTAGACTTTTGCTGTACTTCTCCAAATGTTAATTATATAAAGCAATCAGAGTTCACTGACTTGGATCATTCTCCAGCACTGCCTACTATCTACAGAAACTTTAACTATGATAGTTGTTTATGGAGAAACAAAGGTGATGGACATTTCAGACACTGGTTGCAGACAGACACTGGTTGGTGCAGATGCTGGTTGATTTTAGACATTTTAGCTGAGTAATAGAGACAGATAAAGTGCAAGTTCAAACTTCCAGCGGGTTGTAAATAGTGCCATTCAGTGCCATATGGAAAGAAAAAGTAAATTTGGGTTTAGGATTTGTAGGGTCAAATGTATTTCAGTGCAAGTGACCATTGCACAGACCTGTTCAGCACAAACAGAAACATTATTATTTTTCTTCCCTCATGCTTGCAGAAAAGTTCATCTGGATGACATTTAATAATAAATAATCCTGCTTGTGAAATTGTCACTGTTTCTCTTTTAAAAAGAACAATAAGAAAGTAATATCACGAGAGACAGAAGATCCTCTTTTTCCTTCGAGAAGCTTCAGGTGGCACCTGCTAGAGTCCTGAGTGATTTTCTTATACAAGGAGTCTGCATGCAGGGAGAGGGTAGATTGTAAACGTCACCTCTCAGAAAAAAAACAAAACTCAGAACTCTCATTGCTTCAGAAACCAGCAAAATGACAGATTCTTTCACCTCGTGACATTTCCAAGTATATTTCCTATTACGTTTCAGACAAAGAAGAGTGGCCCACATACTCAGTATTGTTGCACTTTTTCTTTATTATTAATATCCTTATGACTGAGTCTCTCTCTCTCTTTTTATCTTCCTCTTCCCCTTCTTTTTAAAGCTATGCCACAATTTAGATTTTTAGCAATAAAAATATAAAGATATTCTACTTTCTACTATCTACTATCTAGATGCTTAAAATATTAAGATTACTAAGAATTTTCACCCTCGCCGAACCTCTCTGTAACCATATTTGAGGAGTTATTCACATGCCAGTTCTCTGGGTTCCTAGGGGACACTCACCCAGTCTGGATATCTGTGGGTAGATTCATTACAGAGTTTTGACAAGAATAATATGAATCAAGTTTACTGTACTTATAATATTTTTTCCCCATAATTTGTACAATACTGAAAATACTGACATTTTTCACACTTGACTATTTTAAGAACTGGGACAAACCTACTCACCAAATTAGTGTACAGGTTGCTGCATGGGTGGACTTCCAGTTTTATTGTCATCTCTGAAGAGAAAAAAAAAAAAACAAAAAAACTCTATAGCTGACATGCATAAAGCATGGAATTTGTCATCGAAGAGCAGTCCCATAAACCATAGGACAAGAAGCAACTATTTGAGTCATTTTGAGAATCCTGTCAGTGGAGGGTGGCATATGAAGAGGAAAGGAGAAAGACAAGCCTATTACTTTTTACAGAGCGGGGTTGTACCAGATATTGTCGAATCACTCATTTTCAACAACCTACCCCAGTCCATTCTGGGCTTTTCTCTCTTGATTTATTCCTCTTGATCATAAATCTCCAAGTGCTCGTTATGCATTGATTTTTCTCCATTGAGGATAATCAGGATAAAGATGTTGCTGGCTATGATTTTAAGTTGTAGAAGCCTTGGCTAAAAATGACTCAGAATACTTTAAGCCTTAAAACCAACCAAATTACTTGGGGAATTTATTTCAGTGCTACCACAACTGCCTGGCAAGCACAAGGTCTTGAGTTTGATCCCTGGTACAAAACAAAACAAACAAAAAAAAGTAAACACCCTCAAAACAAATTACTTGGTTTTACATTTCTTTATGCATGGGAAATCTTGGAAGATACAAGTGATATGCAGTTGCATTCATCAAAATGCTTTTAGAAAAATTTATTGATAGGAAACAAACAAACAAACAAACAAACACTCCATCTCAGGTTAGCATTTTAAATGTGTTATAAAAACCAATAAGGAAATTTGTACAGAAATTCACAAAATAACTTTTTTTCTATTAGGAGGATCATAAATATCTTCATTAGCTAGGTGGTATATGGTTTAAATCTTTATGTTAGAGTAGTATCTGCAGTTGAGATAACAGTATCTCTGCTGACATTCTTATTAGCATGGTTAGAGATTATGACATAGACAAGAAGCACAAGTAATGCTTTGAAGAGTTGTATCATGTACCCCAGAGAGCTGTAAGGATGTATAATTATTGCATATATACAAAATGTCATCTCTTCTGAAAACATTAATCTGAAGTCATAAAAAGTGCTCAAGTCCTAGTTTTGCCACTTTTTTGTCACTTGTTAGTTAGA
The DNA here is from genome assembly GCA_004026965.1 of Petromus typicus. NCBI lineage: Eukaryota > Metazoa > Chordata > Mammalia > Rodentia > Petromuridae > Petromus > Petromus typicus. The sequence continues at coordinate 79,501 of PVIR01003762.1, read as the reverse complement.
AAAGTTAATTTGGGTGACTTGTATTTTTTTCCAGAAAGACATTGGGATACACATTAATATTCTCTTTGATGTCTTTAGTTAAAATATTCTGAAAAATTGTAATAGCAAAGAAAGGGATGTGAGTGACATAAGAATAAAGTGGAAAGGAAGTATTTGAAAATTTTTGAAAGTAGTCTGAATATGACATGACTTCTGATTGGACTCAAAGGAGTACCTGAAAGAAATATCAGAAACAATTTCTGTTTTAAAGTTTGATGAATATGTAGTGTAGTGTTAATAGAAATAGAAGAAACAGGAGGAAGAAATTATATGAAGTCTTCTAAACTTGTTTTGGGGTAGTAGAGTCCATGCTTTCATCTTTATATTCTAGTAGGGCTAAATCCAGGCTCTATTCTCTGTATTTTACTACATACCTTATAACATAAAAAAATGTTCTTCTTTGATGGGTTGTGCAACTCAACTTATAGTTAAGATAGGTACTTTATTATTTGCCTTGAAGAACATTTATGTCTATCTGCATAGTAATATAGACTACTTGACAATCTTAATGCATTCCTAGAAAATAGGCATACTAACAGAAAATAAAAATTCCTCATATCACCCACCAGAACAGAGTTGCCAGTACTTGAATACATATGTTTATCATTGTTATTTTTGTTTCATGTATGCTTTTGAATTTACATATTTACCTACCCAAAATACACTCAACCTTGACATTTTAGATTATTCCTCTAAAGTGTTTTTGTGAAAATTTGAAAGTACATTAGTACTCATCTATTAACATTTTTTCTCACAGAAGAGAATCACCAAATATTTACAATATCTCTGACTTTATTATAAATTAGATGTTCTTTAAATAAGACTTATTTAAGACATCTTGAATGAAATGACAAAGAAAAGGAGAGAGTTATTTCTAGTAATGAGAAAGTAACATCCAGTTAGATGTCAAGAAGTCTTACCACAAGAGGAAAAGAAGTCTTTTACATGATCTAAAATGTAGGTACTAATTTTTAAATATACTTCTCCTTTTCATATTTAAAATGTAACTATCTAGTCATAAAGTAATCCTAAAAAGAAAAATAATCCTCATTCACCCCTTTTTGCTTCCTCTGAATGGTTTCTTGTGTGGTAAATAGAAATACAATTCCCCACATATTTTACTATACTCTTCATATTGCCATTGGTTCTCTTCAATGACCTATGTCAAGGGCATTACTAATAAATACATACTTAAAGGGGAATGCTCTTGAAAGCAGGGTCACTAGGCACTCACACTTTTTATTAGAAGAGAAGCACTAACAATATTCTCTTCCAAGGACTTTAATTTTAGAAGGATTTCTTTAGTTCAGAGCAATGAAAAGACTAAAAATTGCACTTGCCAAGCTGCTGTTTGGCAGCTTCTGTTTACCCTATTTTATTTTAGTTGCTGTTCTTCTGCATCCGAGAGGGTGGTAGTGGAATGGAGGTCTTAGCTTGAGCTGATGACAAGGACCCAGTTGAGCTGATGAGGTCTTGCCCATACCTACATCAAGCAGGCAAATTAAACTTGTGAATTACTTTCTGCAAAGTATCTGTGGTCTGTTCCCATGTGTGGAAAGCTGAAGAAAAGCAAGAAAGATGGATCAGTGAGTCGTAGAACAAGAGAGGGATGCTGCAGTGAACATTGAGTGGTGTCCATATTCTAAAAAACAAGTATGTAGTGAGTAATGGAGCCAACGATGAGACTTAACATCCTGGCTTCCTGTTAGACAGTGGATTATTTGTTGGGAGATATATTTGAGATTGTCACAGCAGTTTAAGATAATATAGTGTTGAAAAGCATAGTTTCTAGTCAGGCTGCCTGAAGAAGAACCACTTATCTGACATTTAATAATTGTGTAATTTTCTGTGGATTATTTCTATGTCCTTGACTTCAGTGACAAAAGTGGGACAGGAATTATATCTTTCTTCAATGATTTCCTGAGCTTATGCAGGTTAAACTGTATACACTTCCAATAAGTTGTAGCAACTATTATAATTATTTCTAGTGCTGTGTCCATGGAAATTATATAACCACAAGAACTTGGTCTAGCAAAATTGATAATTGGTCTAACTGCTAGGAAAAGTATGGATATTATTTTTAATTTCCGTTGTTGACTAATGGAAGTCTTCAAGGTTACTACTAGGATACTGGAAAAGGACTGATGGAAATGAAATTATACAAACAGAGAATTATTTGGTTGGAGGGACCTGTAAGTTCACCAAAGCCTAGGTCCTCTCCACAATGCTGCCCTTCCCTAGATGGTAATTTGTCTATTGATTGAAATTTTTTTTAGTTGTTTGCAACATAATAGATAGTAGAAATCGAGAGACAATTTATATTTATTAGTACTCTGTCTTTCCTGTATAACAGTTTAAAATTACTCCAAAGCAAATTACGCACAGACACACACACATACACACAAATGTAGTAATAATCCATTCTACCTTTGAAACTTTCTGATTCTGCAGTATTCTTTGGTTTCTGTTACTCTTTTTTTTAATTCAAATCTTTATTGGTATGTTATATATACACATCATCAACACATTTAACATTGAGACTTTGTACCAGTATGTGACATAACTTGATTCTCATTTTTTCCCATTCCCCACTGTTGGTGAGAATGTATACTCGTACAGCCTCTATGGAAATCAGTGTGGAGATTCCTCAAAAAGCTAGGATTAGAAGTCCCATTTGACCTGGCCATTCCTCTGCTAGGTATATACTCAAAAGAATTAAAAGATTCATATCACAGCAATATATGTGCACCCATGTTTATAGCAGCTCAGTTTGTGATAACCAAATCTTGGAAACAACTGCAATGTCCATCAGCTGAAGACTGGATAAAGAAGATGTAGTTCTTTTATAGAATGGTTTCTATTACTCTTAAACTTCAAATTATTAGTACTTTTGCCATCAGGCAGGGCCACAGTAAATACACTGAAGCTTTCCCTTTGATTTTGTTCCTTCACATTTTAATACTTAGCATAGCAATTTAATACTCATTTCTTTCCTGCAGATGTAATAATCTTTGTTCCTTAGAGAGTTTTCATATATCATGATGTCACTCTCTTTCACATCCTTGGAAGCACCTTCTAAATTGGTCACCTACCTTACTATGATGTCTCAATCTTGTTAAGCCACTAATGCCATTCCAAGTTTTCTGTCATAAATCTAACTCACTTTTCATATTTATTTTAGTATTTCTTTAGTTAGTCTTATATAAACATTTATTTTTTAAAGCCTTCCCTATTTTAACTTTAAAATATAATGAGACTACATTAAAATTTCTGTAATATTTATTGTCAAATTAATTTTTCAGTGTAGCTCAGAATTCACTTCTGACTAGAATTTCTTTAGAAACTCACTGCAGATCACCCAATTTTATTATAATAATCTGCTGTTTTTATCAGCAATGAGAAAATAATAAACATATTAGAGGTAGATTTGTTAGGGAGGGGGCTTTGTTGGAATTATATCACTTTAAAAGTAACTGGAAAGTCCAAATAATTTAATTTCTAATAAAACCTGCATCAGTGTCTCTATTGGCAAAAGCATGTAGATCAAGGAGAATATGCAAAGTTTAATGCAATCAATGGTTTACATACATCTTCTTCATAGAAGTTGTCAAGTTCCTTAGCTAATAAATTTAGAAGTTATCCTCCTTGCAGGTTTGATTTATTTGTAGATTATTGCATGTTAGCAACACCTCAGATGTTAGCTGAATCACACAAGAGTGAAGAATAATTGTTTTGACTTATTATCTCAGCTGCAATATTCAGTTGAATAAAATACGTGTGTTCTTAAAAATTAAGGTGAGAGACTCTGGCATTATTTCTAACATTTAAGGCACTTGGAAGCCTTTGCTTCCATCCTCCTTGCAAGAAAGAGGAGTAAAAATTGAAAATCAACAAGTGTTTTCAACCCTTTGGAGCTTGCAGAAGGACTACACTACTGAGGAAGCACTTGTAAAGGGCCAGTGCCTAAGGCTCAAATGGACCAAATGACTGGGGTTCAATCGCAGATCACAGAATGCTCCTCCTCCTCACTTTTCCACTGCAACAGGGCTCCGTTATAGTAGCAGATTGCAGCTGAGAAAGCTGTGAGGCCCAGACTCTCTGTGGTAGAGTGTGCAAAAGCAAAAGAGGAGAAAGACAACGTTCTTTAAAAAGACAGAGAAAAATATGCCTCGTACAAATAAGAATTACATCAAACTCCTCATCAGAAACCACAGAAGCAAGTTAAGAGTGAAGCAGAATGTGTGAAACGTTGGAAGAGAAAACCCAGCATCCTAAAGTTGTGTATCTGCTAAATTTATCTTTCCAAGTCAAGGAGAAATATTCCCTTAAGCAAACTAAACCTGAGATAATTTACTGCCTGTATCTCTTCCTGGCAAGAAATGTTAAAAGATACCCTCAGACTGAAGCAAAATGACATAGGTCATGAAGTTGGGTATCTGTCTATAAAGAGAAATGTCAGAGAAGGGACAAGTAAAAGTAACATAAAATCTTATTTTTCTTATTTTAATTGACCTAAAAGATAACTGTTCATTTAAGAAATAATAGTAGGTTACAGAATAAGGACAAGTAAAATTATAAGAGAACAAAAGAAGTGACTGCAAATATTTCTCTATGAGGTACACACATGACACATGAAGTACACTCTTGAAGTAGTTTTGGGTCCACAAAAATTCATACTATAAACTGTAAGGTAACACTCAATCTTTAAAGGAATATACACTTAGAAAAATGGAATTGTGTAAGTTGCTCACTTCAAAGGAGAGGCCATAGACAGTGAGGCGGTGAGAGTTAACAAGGCCAATGACAGAGCGAGAACAAATGCATGAAATAATTAAAAACAGGCACATATTATTGCTGTTTATTAATCATACCTTTATATGTGAATTTTTAAAGATGCACCAAGCAAAAGATGAATTTCCAGAATAGGTAACTTAAGGTGAAGAATAAAACAAAATGTTTAGTTGAATAAATAAAAGCACTTTGTTGGAAAATTTGACAGTATTTTAACATGTAATAACCTTAGAATATAAAACACAAAGGTTAGTTACAGGTAAAAGTTACAGTTATAATATATTTTTGTTCTATATTATGATCAGTTTGAGAAACAAAGAAAGTAGTATTAAAGAGAAAGATTGAAACTGTTTTAAAGAGATATGTTTATATTCAGAAGGATAGAGTGAGAGAGAGAGAAAGAGGCAAAAAGGAGAGCACAGTAACTAGTTTGACTAATAATAATTTCAGCATATTTTATTCAAAGTGTTTGGAGGCAAATTAAATTCTTTGTCTTAATTTTTGTACTGTAAAATGGGTGGAATGATATCTACACCCAGCAGATAAATCAGTAACTTAATGTATTTAACATGGATTACATATGCCCAGAGTTTTAGAAAAGCTGTATAATATATACAATATATATATAGTACATACAATATATATTATATATACTATATATATACCATATACAATATATATTACAATACAATATACAATATATATTAATATATATGTATACAATATACAATAAATACAATGTACAATATATATACAATATACAATATGTATATTATATATACAATATAATATATATAATATAATAATACTTAATTGTATTATTACATATAAAAAGGGAAATAAATATGTCACATAAAAGTAGAACAAAATCTTTATTGCCTTATATCTTTCAGTTTTAATTGTTGGCAGTTTTTATCTCACATTTTAAAATGTGATTACTTTTCTGTGCATTTTAGGTATAAATCAGAATATAAACTCTCAATAATTTTCCTGAAGGTGAAAATAAGTTGATGCATGTCTTATTTTAAGAAATCGGGAGAGCTTTTCCATGTCTAACTCAGCTTATTTGGAAAACCCACCTCCCTGTTTTCAACTCAGTGATTAAAGTTTTTATTGTATTAGCCGGTTGGAAGAATGGCATTTCTGAGAGTGATGTGAGATTTTCTCTTCTGCTTTCACACGTTCCTGCAGGAACGTTCAATTAAGTGGAAGTTCCAAATGGGACAACAAGTTTGCACCTCAAGTTGAACTTCTTGCTGCAGAATTAGTAGGGCCGAACCTCAGGATAACAAAGAAGGAAACAGAAATGACATGAGCTCACGCCTCCTCCTCAGTCAGCCTGTAGACACGACAGCCTCAGGCGCCGAAGTGTGTCAGCAGTATTTCTGCAGGAACTTCAGTTAACAGCTGCCTCGAGAGTCTGAATCTGTTACAGATCTGACCCTGTGTCAAAAAGTAAAGGTTACAAGTCACTTACTCCCCCTGGCGTAGAAAGACTGGGCAGAAAAGGCAAAAGGACCATGGAAACATATTTTCTTAACGTGTGAAGTAACCTGTGCCCTTGCAAATATTTGAGGTCTTTTTGGATGGCAGATGGAAATTTACTACAAGAAATGAGGATATTTTTAAAATAGCCTCCACAATCTTAAGCTAAAACTTCCATCATGACTGAAGAGGGCACCTTCTCTCTCGGTTCATTTGACAGCAGATTAAATCCACGTTCTCCCGCTGTGAGGCTGGGAGAGTGCCATCCATTACATTAACTGGAAAACCTGGCAGCTCGCTGGTCTAGTACATCATAGTCACGAAAGTTGCCTATCTCTATTGGGTGACTTGAATGGAACTGATTAAAATGCTGCTGAAAAAATTGGAACAAACCTAGGTATTCGGTTGCCACAGACTGGGCACGCAGGGTGTTTCACTTGATGACACGAAACTCATCCATTTAAAAGAGTATTAAACTTCCACACTTATGCTTATCATACTGAGGCTAGGGAGCAGGGTCCAGAAGTGTGCATAAGGATGAACTGTACAATGAAAATGCTTTTCAAGTGAACCACAGTGATGTGAACGAAGAAACAAGCAGGAGATGTAGTGACCTGTGAAGTCATTGATGACGGTGCTGTGAGATTTTCGTTCTCTCATCTTATAAGTTTTGCCAACATTCTGTCGTGTCATATATAATTTTTAAAAGAAACAAAGGTCCCTTCTTAAGATGTGGCTGACAGGTGGGTAGTGGTTGTCAAGTTCAAAGCTGAGGTGCAGGGACTCTGTGACATGTTGTCCTTTAAGTACTCCCTGTCAGAAGAGCAGTGAGCAGCCGATCATGTGATTAACACAGTGATTAGAATGTACCAAATGGCATGAATGGATGAGGAGGTACAGAAACAGAGCAAAGACAAATGTGTTCTCTGAGGAATTAAGAAAGACTAAGAAGGCTGCTCTCTTCCTGCTATTTTCACTTTATGATTGAGTAATATAAGTGGAGGGCTTGGGGTCTGTTAGGTCTTACTTTTGGTGCTAGCAAAACAGAAATAAACAAAACAGAGAAGAACGTTTTGTTCAAAGACCTTCTACCCTAGTGATGTAGATAGTGGCTAGCAACATAAAAGCAAAATATTGATTTAAAAATGATCAAACTGCAGATTATAATGTTTTCATAAAACATTTATTACAGTGCAAGTCACATTGCCAAGAAAGGAGAGTAGATGGAGGAGAATCAATAGCAATGCGTCCTTTGCTTTAATAAATCTTACAAATTTAAATGTTCACTGTAGTTTCTGGTCACACCTTGTAGACAAACCACAAATGTACATGGTTAGTACTATGGAAACGAATAGTAAAGGAGGGTAAATGAAGTCAGGAATAGCAAAGAGATGCAGACGAAGGGAAGAAACAAATTGTAACTTAAATAGGGAGGTCAGGGAAGTTCTCACTGAGAAAGATTTCATGATGATGAGAATTTGAAGATTAGATGGTGATTTTTTTTTTAAAAAGGTACAGTAGAGGTATCTGGAGTCCAAGGTGTTCAAATAGGGGCAAAGCTAATCCAAATACCTATGGACAGATAAGAGCATCCGTGGCACAGGTGGGGAAAACTAGACAGGAGTAGAGTAAAGGGATAGATAAGTAATGGATGAGAAAAGAGAGTTAAAATCCTAAATAGATGTGAGGGCATTGTATGGACTTTATTTTACTCTGAGTGTGGTCATAAGTCATTTAAAAAAAGAGGTGTTTATGGGGAAAAATGAGAATTAAGTTGTGTCATATACTGGTACAAATTCTCATTGTTGAATGCAATCATGATGTATATATGTAATGTACCAATAAATATTTCAATTTAAAAAAAAAAGAGGTGTTTAAACAAAAAAAAAAGACCTTACTTGACTGTTTTAATAGGATCCCCAGGGCTGCAGCATTGAGAAGAGACTGTTGGGAAAGTAGAGCAAGGAGTTAGGAGTTTTAACAGTAATTTTGGCAATAAAGAATGATAATTGAGACAATGACAGTTGCAATTGGGAAAATAAGAGGCAGTGAGATGGTGCATGTATTTAAAAATTAGAACCTAGAGATTTATTTCTCAGTGGATGAAAATAAACTGAAGTATTAAGAGTGACCCAGAACCTTTGAAAGCAATATTGCCAAGAAAGAGAATGTAAAGAAAAACACAAAAGACTACCCCAGGCCCTCCAAAATCAAGAAGATGAGGAGCAGAAGGGGAAAAGAGGCCAACGATGAAGAACTCGTACAAGAAAGGGAAAAATCTGGAAGTCTCTACTCTGAGTTTCTAGAAACCAGAGAAGAATGAGCAAGAAGGAATCCGGTGCTACCGATCCTTGTGGAGGCTTCCAGGGACCTTACCATGGCAGTTCTGGTGCAGCAGAAGGATGAAAATTTCAATGAAATGGGCCTAAGCTGGGTGAGAGACAATAATAATTGGAAAAGCAAATGTAGACATTTCTCTCATGAGTTCCTGAGAAAATGTACAGCAGCTTCTGGGGGTGGAAAGAAAGCTGAGTTGGAAGAAACGACAGTATGTTTGCTCAGGCCAGGCCTAAACAAGCGGACATAGTAAACAGGCTGCTTCTCTGTAGATAGGACAAACAGACTCAAAGTGAAGTATACAACACCACTAGTGCAGGACAGGTGAGTGATTGTCTCCAGAGCTGTGCAGAATCTCCTTGGATTCCTTAGCTCCACCAGTATCTCTCTAAACCTAATTCCCTTCCCAGGTAGCTACTGTCTCTCTCCTGGCATTAGCCCATCCACACATAAAGCTTTTCCCAGTTAGCAGTTAGCATCTCCTGATTTTAGTCAGTGTTCACTAGAATAAACTTTTCTTTCAAAAGCGTACTTTGGACAAGTGGGTTCACTTGCACAAGCCATACCAGTTTTTATGGTACAAATTATGATCTAGCAAGTTGTGAAAACTTTCTCATAAAGGACAGAACAGAGGAATGGCTGGAGTTGTGTCCGTGGGATGAGAACTTGTGCACAAAGAGAAGAGCATCAGTGTTCTTCTGTGGGGACAGGAGAGAGGATAGATTGGGAGTCTGAAGGCGAGTGGGTGAGTAGGTGTTGTTGTGGAAATGTTCTGTTGTTTGGTTCTACTTTTTTTTCCAAAGAGGAAGCAAAGTCATCAACTGAGAATAGGATAAGGGAAGACAGATATGTTGAAGGTTTGAGGAGAAAAGCAAATGAATTACTTCAGAAAGTGGGATTGAATGAGGTAGGGACAAGCCATGTAATTCCCTGGTAGCAGTAAGTGCCCTGCTGAGCTTCACTGTCCTTATGTTCAAGAGAAACTTGCCTATGTGATAGTGTTTTTCTTCAGCCCAAGTTGCATTTCAGGCAGAGATGGACCTAGATTGTGGATTTTCTAAGAATACATGATAAATAGAAAAGTTCTGGGAACTTCAGCAGTTGGGTTCCAGTTGCACCTGCCCAGTGTATGATGCAGGGCTCAGAAAAAAGATATACTAAAAGACAGAACTAAGAGAGATAAATTGGGGTGCCATGATGACCAATGCCAGTACAACCAACAGAGGTGCAGTCTAGTCCCAGGCACTGATTTCTATTGCCAATCAACTGGGGTAAAGGCAAGTTACATGTATTTCTGTGGAAATTAATGTAAACAAAGTTTACATAAAGGACAAGACAAATCTTTCTCGAATTGGGAACAGAGTACAGAAAATACATGGCTGCCGTTAGAATGCTGTCCTTCTGGTTTTAGTTGTGGGGAGGGAATTTGTGGGCAAGTTACTCTGACCTCAGCTTCAGCCAGACTCACTTCTCAAAACAAGTTAAATGTGGGGTTTGCATTCTACAACCTTCTTTGTGCATGATCAGTATTACAGTCTTTTGCAGAAAAGGCAAAAATGAGTGGAAGAAACATACAAGAGAGTGATGATATGATTAATTGTAGGATTTAGCTGGATTAGGAAGAAGAAGAGGACATCGGCATTCTAGTTCATGCTTCCTCGCAAGCTAGTGAAGATGTGACGGGAGGGGACTGGTGTGCAAACAGGAATGCTGAGGTGCAGACACCCCTGTGAGGCAGCCAGAAGGAAGGCAGCAACTGTTCGGTGGCCAGATTCTTCATGCACTTCCTAAAAATAAAATTGCATCTTCTGTATTTCATGCACTTTTAATTTCAGAACAAAATCAACAACAATAACAAACACCACAATGCACAATATCGAACCATGCTATCAACTTAGGGAAGGGACAGAGCTTGAGGTCCTTGTTTCCTGCCCTAAAGTCCAGTCAGAAGAGAAGGAGGAAAAATCACTAGACATCAGGAGTGAAGTGCTATAGCATTTCCCTGACCTTTAGGCCAGTTGTCACCTTCTGGGGACTTTCTGGTGTTTGGAGATGGGACGGCATTACTGATGCTGCAGGAATTTCCCTGGAATGCATTCCAAGCCAGGAGCAAGCAGACTTTAGTCTTCTGAGTGCTTAGTCAGTACCAGTGGTAACCACACCCCGCCAAAGTAGACTATAAATCACCCCTCTGCTCAATAAATGTTTTCTCAGTATATCTCAGCTTTGTCTCTTTTTCTTAATTGTGTTAGATGGGCAGTTTCATTTTTGGAGGTTTACTTTTAAAAAGTGAAAGAAATATAAAATCCTATAAGAAATTAAAGTCTAATGCCTAAGGGAAAATTTAAGGCATCTTATCTTTTCCCCAAATTACTTGAAGGTCTTTTGTAGTTTAGATTGCCTCTGATTGAATTCACACCTGATTCTGAAGAAATAAAAACAAGGGCATCAGCAGTTAAAGTGCACACAAACATACCCAATTTGCCTTTATCTTTCACTTTTGTTGAATTCTCTGGTCCAGGTTCTAGATGGGTTGTTATCTCCAAAACATTTCATTAAGCTAAATGATAATAAGATTCACAGAATTATTATCTTTTGTTAAATAAATACAGAATTTTTCTTGCTGAGCTATTAGCATGTTTCTTTTTTAGAGAAAAAAAAATCTTAGAAGTATTTTTGCAAGGATCTTAATAAATGATAGCTGATGTAGTTTTATCCAAGAATTTCTGCATTCATTTTAAAATGAGCAATAGAATTACTACAAGAAAACACTAGAATTACTGCAAGAAAATACTGGAAATATGTATCCACCATTTAGGACCTTAGAGAATAACTAATGTGTCTCTTTGACTTTTGTTGGTGTCATGATTCTGTTGTTCATTTCCTGACATTCCCTTTGGTGGTATAGTGGGGTCCTTTTTCAAGGATACTCTGTTTCTACTTCAAGGATTAAAACTTTGTAAATTGTATCAAATTTGGAGTATGACTCAGAAGCTAAAGCTCAACATTTAAGTAATTCAAATTAGGTTTCCTTTGGTTTGTAATAGGTCTGGCTAGTCCAGAACAGAGCCAGTATGGTGTTTCTCCACCAAAAATGCCTCACTCCTTCCCAAAGTGTGCCTCGTGGGAAAATGCCTAGCTCCTTGCCACAATGCCTTGCATTGCCTCCAACAGCGAACAAAGCCAACATGGCCGCTCCAGCCAAAGACACACCTTCATCTCATAATGCTCCACATTCCCTTCTGCTTCCTGATGTCATCACCCCATCATAGAGAGACTCACCAATGAGAAGATAGTATTGTACCTTTCTGCTTCCTGATACCCTTTCCCTGCCTCCTAGATTATATGTTCTGGGCCACTCACCATTTTTGAGAGTAGCCGGGCTGGTTGTTCTCTCCCTAATAAAGCCTGCTATAGACACCTAGGCCTTGAAATAGTTTCTTTTTTCTGTCAGATTGGACAAAAATAACTACACTTAAATATATCAATCAGACATTATATAAATTGCACATTCACCTTGGGATACCACCATCAACTGTCCAATAGTTTAGGTCTTTGTGAGTCATTCTCCTGCTTATTGTTTTTACCTGGCTTCCCAGTGTGGTCACCACACCCATTTTGTCTTTGGAGGTTGTGTCTCTCCCTATTCATTGTCATATCAGTGTTCTATTATCCCCACTGAATTTCAGAATCCCAGTTTGATGCTGACAGTTTTCTCTGTAGATCCTTTAGGGGATGTTGGAAAAGAGGCAAAAAGAAATTTTAAAAATTTGTATTTTAACTTCAATAGTCAGGTTTTCGTCATTGGGACAAAATACCTCAACTCCTACTTTTAATGTACAGGAGTTTAATTTTGGCTCATATTTCTGAGGTTGCAGTCCATAATCACCTGACTCAAAGGCAGAAACAGGCATGACAGAATGAGCACTTACTTTATAGTATCTGGGAAAAGGGTATAGAAGACCAGAAAGGGAAAGTCCAGGGACCAGATATAATTCCCAGCTTCCTACCTGTGACCCATCCAGACATACCCGGAGATATGGGTATACATACCAATCTTCTCAAGCCAGCGACATAGCAGAAATGAAAGTTGGAGTAACAACTTGTTTTGGAGTATGGAGAATTTATGACCTACTTGTACAATACTGAGAATAGTTTTCAGAGCAGAGATTTTATCCTGCAAAAAAATCAAAGAGTAAGGATAGCATGTGAATTGAAAAGTAACTACATCAAAAGGAAATGTTAGAGTGTGTAATTTATGAGATAGAATGACGGAAAATTATTTTCAAGTATAAATATCTGCTAGTTTACTTGCTCAGTTGAAAAAAAAAAAACTGATTCCTGACATAGTAATAAGACTACAACATGGAATTAAAGAGATAGATATCATAGAAAAGATTTGAAAGGAAGAATTCAAAGTACTTTGGATTAGATTGCATACAGGACATTTTGTGATGCGTGCATGTATGTGTGTGTGTGTGTGTGTGTGTGTGTGTGTATAAAATGAGAATAATGAAGGCAAATTTTGCATAATGATGCCTGTTGTGTGTAAGGTTGAAGATATAAAAAGTACAAGATAACGCGATGACGTTGATTTCATGTTGCACTCCAGTGACAGAAAGAGAAGGCGAGAAGACATGTTTCATTTTCAGAATCAAATCTAACACACACCATAAACATGCTGCGTGTCAGACACGAGGTGGAGTGTAGTACATGGAATCTCGGATTTGCACATCTACTGGATTCTAGGAGTCATTTTTATTTTATAACTAAAAGATTAAAAATCTAAGGTTAAGGTGTGTGTTCTTTTGGGAACACATATCAGTGGAAATCATTTAAACTTGGAAGTGGCTTTTAAGAGAGAGAGATGAAGAAGCTCTACATATTCAAGTTACACAGGCATTTAAATTGTATGGACTTCTGAGGTCAGTATGCTGATGTGAGGCTTGGTATGAAAACCATCTCATCTTAAGTCATAGTGTTCAGACTAAGATAAAGAACGTGACATGGCTCTAACCTTACTTCAACTTATGTTCTTAATTTCGGTATTATTGATCTACTGTAAAAGAGCGTTGGGGTAGAAGCAAAATTAAAATTAATCATCTTGAGCATTAAAATCAATGAGGGAAATGTGAAGACTTGCAGTAATAACTCACAGACATCACCTTCTTGTTGCCTATTTTACTACATATAGATTAAAAAAAAACACCTTGGGATATAGGTGTGATTACTTATACATTACAAACATACAATTAACTTTGCAAGGGTACCATCAAAATATTTGTAAGCAGTGCTCACTCAAGAGTCTTGAATTATTGATTTTTCTGTGTGTATGTGACTTGAAATTTTAAAGAGACTTGAGGATTCCCTAGATATGTCCCATGAAACTGTACAGTATGTGCAATGTGGGCCTCCTTACAAACTGCTATGATCAAATAACTAAGCAAACTGCTGGTGTTAACCAATTTAAGTAATTTCCTTTACTCTAGTGGGGCTCAGAATTATTAGTATGCTAGTGTAACCTGGCATCATGAAGTTGGAGATAGGATATATCCTGCCTTCAGAGCTGACTTCTCTCATCAGCTGTTTTTGTAAGTATCATTCCAACAGAATTGTTACATGAAATAATGTTTTTAAAAAACTGGTTGAATTTCTCATAAGAATGTAAGTATAGCATACTATCCAGACCATTTAATATCCTAATGTTATAGTATCATACTTATATTTTCCTTTAATACTTAACATTTAAATATTATTTATATATGTAATTAATATTATTCTTTGAATTTGAAATGCAGAAAATATGGAACATCATAAAAAGGAAAGCAAAAATTACCTCTATTCACGTCCTCTGAAGATGACTAAGACTATTATTGTGCATCTTTCCTGTTTTGATCAGATTTTATTCTGGTTGCAAACTATATTGGATGAAAACAATTAAATTCAATGATTGGGTTTAAGGTTAACCTTATGGTGAAATTTGATTCAGTTCTTGTCCAATTTGGTTTATAACCAAAATAATAGAAAGCACCACTGTGTATACCTATATTTGGTCCATTCCTTCACTTAATATTAGAATGACTTTCTCATTCCATCAAAGTGGATGTGAAATACTGTTTTATTTGGAGAATTACTGGCAGATACAGTGAAGAAAAGCTGGAATGTAGTATCAGAGATCCAAGTTCAGGTCCAATCTTTGCTCCTAATTAGCTTCATGTTCATAACTTGCTCACTTAGTGTACTTAGTAACTGTTTGTTTGATTTTTTTTTTCATTGTTATTTAACGTAATTGTACCAAATCATCGCTAAGGTCGTAAGTATGTGCTATATACTGTCATCTTATGATTTCTCATATTATATCAGACTGTAAGTGTCTCAGTGTCTCATTAAACTAATACTAGAGTTACTAGCTTTCTCTGAACATTTTGAATGACACAGTATCTTCATCTTAGGCAGTAACTCACAATCAACTGCATGCGGATATTAATTAGGAAAAGACATTATTGGTTGTGACTTCTTATACTTTACACCCTAAATTTAGTTAATGGAGAATTTTACATTAAAGCAGAATATCAGTTTGCGTATCAACTTAAAGATTTTGAGTTCTCAGTCAGTTGAGAGGTTTCCCATTCATCACGCTTTCCTTGCTCTTGTAGTGTTAAGGTTAATTGATTACTGTGGGAGTATCCTTTTTGAGGGGGGGTACTGGGGAGACGACTGCGGACACAATGAATGTGATCAAAAGCTACATGCTAATGGCAAGTTTATTGGGTTGGAAGCAGATTCTTATAGCAGTGAAACAGAGTCACAAGGGCAACAGGTCAGGCTTGAGAGAGGGGAAGAGAAACCTTACTACGAAAAGGGACAAACACAGTTTACCATTATACCTGGAGGACACAAAACATCTTAGCCTTTCAGGCTCAAGGGCATGTGTTAACCAAGACAGCATGCAAACAGTTATCTAGGGAATGGGGACTAGCAGAAGGCAGAACAAACAAAGAACAAAAGAGTGCAGCACCGTGCCCTCAAGCATGGGTGGAATTTAGGGCTCACTAGTCCCCTCCGCCACCTGCACTGGAGTGACTTGGTTTTCCAGAGTTTAAGGCTCGGTATGCAATCATATATTCCTGGTTCCGTCCACAGATTACATATAAGAATTATTCTTGAAAAGACAGGTGAGATGTAAATGTAATTGAAATGACTTAGACCTTGCTATTTTCTGGCAAATATCAGATAGATTGCCATGCCCTTGTCTGATCCTATTTGGAACAATGAGGGTGATATTTAGGGAAAGCAAGTCTCTGCTATCATTGTGTGTGTGCTCCTGCTTCTCCATAAAACAAGCCTCTGAAAGAAAATGGATTTGGTTTTCTTTGATGTTAATACAGTCCCATCAACAAGAAGTATATTTGGAGGTGGCATGGAGAAGAGAGTCAACTGCTGCTTGTAGTGACTGAATAAAGCCAGTTACTTCTCTCCATGCATTTCTATACATTTTCTATGTTTCTAGGCATACTTTATCAGTACACTGTGCTACTAATTATACTCTATTTTTTGGGCGATAGGATCAGTCATTAATTTTAAATTTTGTGACACATTCCAAATAGCGCCTGATAAGTGCATATATGATGGGAGATGCTAGATGTGGGTCTGATGGGACCTTGGTGAGTCATTTCTCCAGTAATGTACACCTTTTTTTCCCCAATTTTATGAAAATCTCTCTTGAGAAAGACTTTCCCTGTGAGTTACAGGTGTGGGAAGCTGTACATATTTAAATGCAGTTCTAGTGAGCTGGATTTTTCAGGCCGAGTTAAATACGTTCAGTTTATTTAACAGTTTTTGAAGACTAAAAAAAAAGGAAAGATGCAAAGTGAAGAGAAAAGTACAGAGGGAGCAGGAGGGTCTACTAGGCACAATGGGTGTGTATCTCTGTGGTGAGCCCCCAGCAGTGGAGAGCTCCACCCACTGTTCTCAGGCCATGCAGCTCATTAGCAGGACAAGGTCCTTGCTGTCTGGGCCATGTTCAAAATATGTAATATCTTCCCTGTAGCTTCTTCAGAAATCAGTAAGAGATGAAACAAAAGAGGAGATTTACTTATTTTTACTTTTTATTTTATTTTATTTTTCAGTATCCGGGTTCAAACTCAGGCCCTTGTGCTTCCAAGGTAGGCACAGACTCATTTAAACTAAAGCCTGGGCTAGGGAGGACGTTTAAAATGGAGTTATTTGAAAACAATTCTGTGTTGCCACTGTGAAAACATCACTGCAGTGAGCTTTTGTGTTTCCTCATAGTACCTAAATGTGGCTACTAAAAATAATACATGAAATAAGTAAGATAAGATATAGGTTTTTCACCTATAAAAGATTGTACAGATCAGTAGAAAATGCTAGTTTCCCCATAGAAAAATGGACAAATTACCTGCGAAAATTTTGCAAAGACAACAAAATCCATACAACCAATGTACATATAAAAATGTTTAATACTATTCAGACAAATTCAATTTAAAACAATATAGCATTTTTATCAACTGATAACTGCTTGTAAATATTGTTAGTAATTTGTCATGGATGTTTGTGTTTGGCAATGTGTACCAACTATCTTTAGAATTTCATACTATTTGTCTTTGCAATTTCACTTGCAGAGATTTTAAATATACAAAATTAAAGGAAAACACATGTAAATAAGTACATTCATATTTATAATAGGAAAATATTAGACACAATTTAAATATCCAGCTATAGGGAAATGATTAAATTATACTACTCCCATCATTTAGAATTTCATACACTCATTAAAGAATCATATTCTCAAAGAACACTTAAATTATGTGTAGAAATGTTTATCACCATATGCAAAAGGAGAAATGAAAAATTTATATTTAGCGTTTCCTGAATTCTTGCTTTTTAATCCCCTTTGTCTCTGGGGACACAGGCTGGAGAGGATAGGGCCTGATCTGAAGTTTGAGGAAGAAACAAAGAATATCCAGCACACAGTTCATCAGACTTCCCACATTGTAGACACTGAACTGCAGTGAATACAGTTTTGCTTTTTCGTGTTTCTTGAAGGTTAAGATCAGGACTTGTATAATGAATCAGGCCCACTACCAAATTGAAATGTAAAATCCTTTCTTTAAAAAGTAGCCATCACTTGAGGATATCCTCATAAGTGAAATAAACAGGTCACAGAGAGGTAAATATCACATCTTTTCTCTGGTATGGGAAAATAAAGATGTAAATGAGTTTTAGAATTGTATGTTAAATATTGTGAAATAGAAAATACTCAAAGTGAAATAGGGTGAGATTATAAAAAGAAAGGAAACAAAGTTTATGTATATAGGGGGGTGATAGGGTGGGTAGGGCTATGGGAAAAAATGAGAATTCAGTTGTGTCAAATACTGGTACAAATTCTCATTGTGGAATGCAATCATGATATGTACATGTAATGTACCAATAAAGATTGCAATAAAAAAACCCAAAAAACCCCAAAAAACTAGCCATCACCTGGGGTGGGTGGTGACATGGCAGTAAACCAAGCATGGGACCCTTCTGAGTTTCCACTTTCAAGTCCTAGGTGACTGCCTTGGTCACGTGTCCTTGAATGAGATACAGCGGGCACCACAGTATAACTTCCCTTGTATGGAAGGCAGAACTCTAAAAACCAACACATACTCAGCTTCTTATCTGTGAAATTCATGTCTTTTCAAAAAAAAAAAAAATCACCAAGGGCCACTACTAAAGTGTATTCTACTTGAATTATGAAGCTGAATATTTTATATAAGAACATATTTCTATACATATACTTGATAAACTTGAATGTGTTGGTTCATATCCACTGTCAGAGCATCAAATTTCTTTTAGTATTTAATTTTGTTATTTAAGATTTCTTTTTATCATTGCCCAAAGTGCTGTCATATATAATGTGATCAGGAAAGATTATAAGAATTGTCACAAATTCCACATCCACCTGTCACAAACACACCCACAATTTTTCTTAATGTATTAGGCAGCTCTGGGCATTAGGAGATTCTCAGTCGCTTTAGAAACTATGGAAGATGTAATTTCCCTTGAAAGATCAATAGTTTGTCCTATTTTTGGATATTTAAAAATCCAGAATGAATACTCATGTAGTTATGATAGAAAGCTGTCCAGGATGGGTTCAGTAAGATTGGGGGCAGCATCCCTGGACTGCGTAAATATAGCCTCATTTATGCTTTTGTTATCATAAACTGGAGATAGACTCGTTAGAACATGAAATAGAAAATTCCAGAAGTGTGAATTAGAAACACTGATACAATATTTAATTTCCCTGAGGTAACCACGGGCCATCAACATTCTAGAATGTATAGCAAACTTTAGAGCCATCGTACACTATCTTTAGTCTGCCTTTGCCTCCTTAATGTTGTCAGAAACATGAATTAAGAGAGAACTATACAAACACACATACATACATACATACATACACACATAGACACATGTGACCCACAAGGCAATTTGAAAATCATGTCATTTTCATTTATTATAAAAAGTTATTCTGTGGGGGCGGGGAGTTAGCTCAGTGGTTCCGGCACCTGTCTTCCAAGCGCAAGGACCCGGGTTTGATCCCTGGTAACCACATGCCATACTGGGCGTGGAGACTCACCCCAGCAGCAACCAATACCACATACCACAGTTCCAGGTGTGGTGGCTCACGCCTGTAATCCCAGCACTCAGTTGGGAGGCAGAGGCAGGAGGATTGCTGTGATGTGAGTTGGAGGCTGAGCTCAGGGCCAGCCTGAACCACAAAGCCAGACCCTGTCTCAAAAAAACCGAAAAAAAAAAAGTTATTCTTTGGAATTTTCCCAAATCATTTGAGAATCTAAAAGCCTCTATTTGCTAGACAGCCATAAAAAAACTAGATTGTATCTAGGTTTGGTCCTTGGATGATACAGGTAGCTGACATCTGTCATATAACCTTCAAATGTAAGTAGCTAAATGAAATAAAAAGTGAGAAATGGATGACTGAGTAAACAAGAGAATGAATGGTATGCAATTAATGCCACTTGACCTGAATAGAAAATGGATCGTTATGCAAAAATGAAACTTTAATCATGTCAGACCGAGTTAAGTTTTGCTTAATTATTATCTTCATTCCACCACTTTTGAGGGTGTAGATAGCATTACCAGTAACGCTCATTTTACATTATACAATGAATGCGGAGTGATTATGGGGAATTTGGCAAATTTCAAGGATGAAAAAGTTTACAACCCTAGTCCTGTTGTCATCCAAAAATAAATATTAACCTTTCAATATAATCGTTTGGAGGAGCATTTTCGTGCACAGAGACAGTTTCCAACATTATTGAGATTCTTCCCTCAACTGCTTGCACCCAAACTGTGAGGCAGCTCACGTACAAACTCGACATAAAAAGTCAGGTGCCAGGGCAAGATCTCTCTCTAGGGAGCACGATCAATGCCATGTCCAGCTGTGCCTGCCCACGCAGTCCTGACGTGCTGCTGAGAAAATGGGGGCATCGCTGTCTCCAGCTGCTGCAGAATGTCTGTTAGTTCCAGTTTACAGCCCATGATGTTTTCCTAAAGCATTCATTGGAAAGTGGTACCCAGCACGGGGCTCTGCTCTGCTTGAGAGTTTTTTGCCCCAAGAGCAGGGATATCTGCTCCATTAGAAATGCGTCCATGCAAAGTGTCCTCTGATGTGTCCTTCGTCCTGTCTGGCTGGCCATGACTGAATAAACAGCTGAACAATGCAGATTCCTGTCTGCTCTTCCACCTCTGTGGTACATGTGGCTGCACAGGATCCATTTTGATGGAACTTGTCTGCTCCAAAGACAGTGAATCCGTATGGCAGCCTAGGCACTCTGCTAAGACCATCTAACTATGCAAACTACATAGCCATTTCATCTATAGGGCCTTCTTGGGTGAGGGTCTGAACCCTAGCCCCACCAAAAC
Source organism: Petromus typicus (assembly GCA_004026965.1). Lineage (NCBI taxonomy): Eukaryota > Metazoa > Chordata > Mammalia > Rodentia > Petromuridae > Petromus > Petromus typicus. Next base: position 58,903 of record PVIR01003762.1, on the reverse strand, counting down.
ATCAGTAACTATATCCTCACCGATTCATTTTTTTTTTCTTTCTCTTTGTCAGAAAATCTTCTTTCTGGAGTGGAAATTTGTCTGCAGAGGACAGATTTTAGTTTCTGTTTTCACTACTAACATTTCTTCCAAGTCATTTGTTTCTACCTCCAGAGCTGTCTTTCCCCCAAGGGCTGAGACTTTTGGAAAGCCGCTGTAGGATGGCAGGTACTTTCTCTATCTCCCATTGTATCACATCTCTCCCTAAGGCAAAGCACACAGTACAGAACAGTGTCGTTAACTGGGGCAGTGTAGGAGTTTGGAGAAGAAAGCCAACTGTCTAGAGAAAAAGATAGTGGTTTCTGTCTCAAAAATATTACCTGCCTATATTTGTTTAACACAGATTTTGTTTCCCTAATTTATTTTTAACTTTCTAAATTAATGCCTTTGAGCCTCTGTGAAACTATACTCTGAGTATTGCTACTTTAGATTATTATGCTTGTTCTGATACTCATCTGTTTTAGATACTCTTCTTGTGGCTGAGACAAAAAACTCAACACCCACAAGCTAAGGGAGGAGAGATTTATTTAGCTCACAGTCTGTATAGGGTTTCAGTCCATAATCGCTGGGCTCCAAGGCTGCTGTGGCATAACAGGAATAAAGAATTCGGAGCAGCCAGAAGGTAGCTACATGGAATTAGTGGTCACCATACTGGGCAGCAGAGCGTCAGAATATACTCCCGAGCCATTCTGGAGCAACTGAGTTTTTCAATCTCTTTATCAGTCAAATTTCTAGTATTGTTAGAATGTGTTGTTTTTGAGAAATGGAAACTAGGTGTGCATAATTTAAATTAGACTAAAAAGATACCGGGAAGAAAGAGTGGGAAATGAAATTAGATATTAGTAGCACGTGGGTTTGTGAAATAGGGGAAGATTGAGGTAACTCCAGAAAGCAAGAAAACAGCCTTGGTGGCAGCTGTCTGTGCTGCAGTAGCCTGTTTGAGATGGCCCACTGGGAAAGATAAACGCCTTATATGTCTTAAGTCCTCTTGTTATTGCTGGAATTTTGAAGTCCCACAAGAGAGTGCTTGGTTAGCTAAGTGCTGTGACATGTTTTTTCTTTGGCATGAGGGGAAGAGTCCAGCTTTTCCTGCTTCTGCCAGCAGAACAAGGCTCCTGTATCCTGCACCTTTAGCTGGCATCTGTACTCTTTGTCTCACCTGCCTGCCTCGCTGTGGGATGCAGGTAGATTCCACAAGGAAATGATGGCATTATTAGTATGATGAAAACACACTGAGTACCTGTTACAGACCTTGGGGGTTAGGAAGACAGCTTCACCCATGCAAACCAAACATATTTGAGGGATGACATCACACAGTGCTGTTTTCCTTGGATCCTTCTGGGAAATGACTGAACTATGGTAAATTGATAAATACCAGTACGTATTATCCTGACATGGTTGCTTTCTCTTTAGAGACGAAGATATTCTAGTAGCTGTTCTTGAAATCTGCCAACCAAGTGACTAGTCACTTCCAGAAAAAAATACGGATTGTTATTCTATTTAAAGAAGACACAGCATAGACTGAGACAGTAGTCATAGTGAATTTCAGAATGACATGAGGTATATGTGACGGATCACACTGACTATCTGACTTGGTTTAAAAAATATACATATTATACATTTTACTTAATAGCATATGAGGTGGCAATTGGGTGTATCATCTCCAAGGAGAGGGGAAGAAGAAGACTACTGTTATTTTTTTTTTAAATAAAGCACAGTATATATGCAAAGTGTGTGTGATGTACATTTTGGAAGAGAGGAGTTGATTAGGGAAAAAAAAAAAAAACCCAAACTGATGATTAGGAAGAAAAACAGAGAGAGACAGGTAACCAGCCCAAAGCTGAGGGTCTTACTCTTCATTATTATTCTCCAGGGACTCTTCAGATGCTTCTTTCACAGAAGCAATTTGTGATCTGTAAAATATTGATGCAAATTATTTTTTCCCTGGCGTTTTCTCTACAGCTGGCGAAGTCAAACAGTCAGAGAGGCGTCTCTCTTGGCCACATCTCTGTGATTTCCGTGGAACTATACAAGTGGAGCTCTCCAGGGTCCCCTCACGGGCTCTCTTTTTCCTTAGTGGGCCTGAGCTCCAGTTTGAGAGGTAGAAGAGTACTAAAATAACCGCCTGTGTGCAAGGCTCCAGGTAGTAAAAATGACCAAACCAGAGTGGGGGAGACCTGCAGCCACCTGCAGCAATCCGACCTCCCAGATCTCCTGATTTTGCTCTTTCTCATATGAGGGCTGCATTCCAGAACCTGGACAACTACACTGTCTCTTAAAAGTCTATTGTTTTGAATCGACTTTCTCAGAGAAGGTTTTAACTCAATGAAAGCACATGGATAGATGTTCACCTGCTTTTATATGTGAACCTAGTTAGATCAGTTCACAATAGAAATAATTTATTAAATGTGCTAGAGACTTAAGAGAATAGCAGTGTCTTGGTTGTAAATAAAAATAATGAGATCTGGGCCAGGGATGTAGCTCACTAGTTCCAGCACCTGTCTTGCAAGCACAAGGGCCAGTGATGGATCCCAGGTACTCACATACAACAATGCTGGGTGTGGAGACTCACGCCCACAAGCAATCATTACCACATACCACAGTGCCGGGCATGGTGGCTCACACCTGTAATCCCAGCATTCTGGAGGCAGAGGCAGGAGGATTGCTGTGAGTTCAAGGCTGAGCTCAGGGCCAGCCTGAACTACAAAGTAAGACCGTCTCTCAAAACAAAACAAACAAACAAACAAAAACAAACAAAACAAAACAAATATATATATGTATATATATATGTATATATATGAGATCTGAGGAGCCAAAGCACATTGCTCCTCTTGGAATATATAGTGGTTAGTTGTACAACCTGACTTCTAGCTAATCTTGTTGTCTTTCTGAATTCCCTCCTATTCTATCTGTTGCTGGTAGAAAGAGCCTGATAGGAAATGATGTGAGATGCCCCTTTGATTTCAACATTCTTAGAGAACTTTTGAGATGAAGGCGGGTTGGACAGATGCTTCCCAGAAGGGCTGAACCTGCTAATAGGAACATTGCTGCGGTAAGGAGGAGTCTTTTGATTTGTAGAATTCTGAGGAGTAACAGGAATAATAATTACACCACCAGGGACAGGATGTTGCCTCATGGTGGAGCACTTGCCTATCATGCATGAGTACAAGTAATAATATTACCAGCAGCAAAAATATTTAAAATTGATTAAAGATACATTAATTATTTCTGAGTGCTTTACATGCAGTGTCTCCTTAGTCTCTCTCTCTTATAGTTGACCACAAGATGTTTGCAGATAAAGAAGCTGATTTCAGAGACATTGAAGGACTTCTTCAGAGCTGTAATAGCAGAAAGTGATGATGTTGAGATTTGAAGTCAGCTAGATGGATAGCTTTTGTCTCTCATCATCCTATAGGCAAAGGGAGAGAGGGGGGGCTGGAGAAGCCAAATGGTAGAGAATTAGTCAGCTATTGCACCAGTAATCTGTAGAACTACTTCCCAGACATAGGGGAAAAAAATAACCAGTATTTATTTATGTTTATTTATTAGTCTGTTGGTCTGCATTGCTGCAAGTGGACTTAGCACCAGGCTTCAGGCAAGTTCAAGTCCACTCTGTGTGCTTGATTCTGGGTCCTGTGTGAAAGGTCAACAGGGTTCTGGGGCCTGATTTTCCAATGGAGATCTCAGACATGCAAACACATCAAGAGATGCAAGTAATTCTTCTTGAGATATTTACCTGGAACTAGCATGCTGCCTGCTACTCCCTCACCTGCTTTACAAGGATAAAACCAAGTGATGGAGCCAATTGATCGTATTGGATTGGGAAGAAACCAAAAAAACAAGTGGAAAATATTGGGATATATAACTCTGAAGTGGGAAAGACATCAAGAACTGAGAACAAAAATCTTATCTACTCCACTTAGAATTTCTCAATTATAGCCCACATGAAGTTTGCCCATTCTTTTAATCCTCCATATCTAGGGCAAATTCTAGAGTGAAAATTCAGAACATCCAATTATTTTATGAATCATATATTATACATTGTGAACCATCATGTATGTTTGTAAACCCAAACATCATACTAAACAGGCAGCATAGATGTACAGATTCAGATTTGTAGATACTGTCATTTTCATGAAGATGTTCTTGTTAGGCACATAAATTTTCCTTAATTTACCTTAGCATAGTATCCAGCTCCTTTCTCCTTAGAATAGCAGTTATTTTCTTACATGTTTCTTATACGTGGATAATCTTTCTCCCTTTACACATTTATTATATACATTTTACATGAGTAATTGTCCAGCTTTAATTCTTTCCTCAGTTAGGGACTTAATTTTTAATCCATTGTTGATCTCTTCTCCTTTCCTTCAGGCTTGTCCTGTAGTATTCTTAGTTATTATCCAGCAGTAGAGTATACAACAGTCCATTTTTAAATAAAATAGGCAAGAAGGTATGATTGGACAACATCAAGGCAACAGTGATGGTGAAATGTACAAAGTATAGAAGAAATAATAGGGTGAATGAGAACCAGAGATGAGTCTGCTCTTCAACTCTTTCTCTGTGAAACACAAGTAAAAGGACTTGCTTTATCCGTGACAGAAATATGTATGTGAAAACATGTTTTCTCTTTTCTTGATAACCAGACGTTGAAACTAAATGGTCATCAAGAAGGAAAAGGTTAAATAAAAATAGTGTGTTCACATATGAAGCCTAGAAAGTTCTGTATGCAATGTCATGCAAAGATAAATATGAAATAAATGGTAAGTAAAAATAATTCTTACCTCTGTTAATCTCACTTATTCCTTAATTAAGATATTAAATAGGACTCCAAACATTAGAAATACAGTAGTGAAAAAGTTTCTCTTTCATACTTAACAGTTGCCTGGTGAAAATAAGCAAAATGAATGAAAGCGGAGCTATAATATTTACTAGTGATGCACAGGAGAAATAAAATGAAGGATAGGTTGTGATCCATCAGGGGACACTGAAATTTTTGACACAGTTGCAAGGTTGGATTCTACGTGATGGTGACTTGTGATTTTAGACTGAAAGGCATTCACTGTTAACATTTGGCAGAGGGCGATCTCTGAAGCAGGGGTCAGCAAGGGGGAGGGCTGTAAGGTGAGACGATGCTTGGTGTGTGTGAGGGACAGGCAGGACTCTGGAGTGGAGTGTGTGGAAGAAGAGCAGAAGGTGATGAGAAAGCAGGACAGGAAAGGTATACAGGGACTTGCCTTTCTTAACTTTTGCTCCTGGGCTTTTATTCTGAAAGAAAGGAGTGAGGGGTTCTGCATTATTTTAAGATCTCTTAGATTGCTGCTTTGAGAACTGGCTGAAAGGGTAAAAAGAAGCAGCTATATGTCTAGAAGCTGCTACAATGATCTTGATGAAATAAAATGGTTACTTATACAAGAGTGGTGGTTTAAAGTAGACTCTGCACGATTTGCTGATGGTTAAGTCTAAGGGTGAGAAGGATAGAATATGACCTAAGGGATATTGATCTGAACATGAGAATAGCTTCACATTTTTTATGTAAACATCCAGAATAACCACAGGAAGCAATTTGTGAGCAGTTAGTTTAGTACAGTTTCATATTTATACAGTGTATGATATACACATCTAAGCATGATGATTCATAATAAAATGACCGAAATGATACACACTACCCCACTGAAGTAATTACCTGTCATAATTACCTCACAAAACATGAGGACACGGTACATTATGAATACACACCATCATCATATTCAACATTGAGAGTTTGTACCAGAATATGACACGACTTGATTCTCATTTTTCCCCTGCCCCCACCCACCCTGCACTCTCACTTTTTGATCTCATAGCCTTTCTTATGGATGGAATTGTTTACAACTTACTTGTGTTAATTTATTTCTTTGTAACTGCTCAAAGAACACTTATGTCTGATGTTCTTCGATGGATTAATTCGACCTGGGTCACTGATGCTTTCAGGATTATAGAAATGAGCATTCGAGGCATATTTATAAATCATAAACTATGCTCATTATTTTTAGTGCATTTCTTGGTTGTGGATATTGAACAGTAGGTAATGGTAAAGCAGTTCTGTTTGTCACTTTTTCTTTATTTGAAAAATGAGTTGTCTTCCTCATTCAACACATAATACACCTCAAAACTAAAGGAAAAACTGTATGCCAATGTCTGATTTACTCATGACTTACACTCGCTGGGTTTGACAATGTGGATGGCTCAATCAATCCTCCACAGGTCAGCAGGTCTCTCCCTGAGAAAAGCTCAGTAACAAATATCTGACTTTCTGTCCACATGGTAGTCGCCTAGACAGCACTTCACAGCAATGTGCAAAGTGCCCTGTTTGACAAGCATTAAGAGAGTTGGGGGCTCACCGCTGACTTGCTCTTTGACCCTGTATGAGCCATCAGAACTCACTTGCACTGTCTTAGTGGAGAAAGAAAATGAAGGAACTAGTATCAATTTCCTATAGGCCTCATGGATAAATTATGGGAATTTCAGAGGGACTGTGATCTCTTCATTAATAGATAACTAGGAAACAAGCATATCCATATATTCATTTAAAAATATCAAACTTTAAAATTCCTGGAAATTGGAGCAGTTAGAATTTGTGTTCTGATGATAATAACTCAATTGCAGCATTCTCTTTTTCCCTGGGAGGAATAAATAGGGTTCACTTTTGACATCAAAGTAATGCTTGGGTTATAGCATGAAACCAAATGTATAAGGCACCAGAGTATAAAATAATGATGTACAGGGGAATGTTATTCATTACTCTCACAGTTTTAAAATTGATAAGATCAGTTCTCTCTTTCCCTCTATTACGCTGCAAGTTTTACAGGTCCAAAATCATTTTCTTGGGATGACAGCTGGGAAGGGAAAACTAGAAGAAAATCTGGTACAAACAGAATTCAGTTTTGCTGGGGTATCAAAACGTGAGATTTCCGTGCCAGGGCTCTAGACTCATGCATTTAAGTAAAGTCAAAAAGGGCTTAGTACCAAATGACTGTGCATAAATAGAAGTCCAGAATAACTTCCTGTAAAGTGGTCTCTCATTAGCTGTTTGCAATGTTCTCCACCTCTTGGGAACTCCTTCATTTACTCCCCCATCCACATTGTTGTTGAACACTTTCTACCATCTTTCTGTTTTGGAAGGGACGGTTGCTTTCGTCAAACTGTGTGCTCCTATTTTGCCTTTCAAAGACTTCATTTGAAGATTGGTGGAGATTTGAGGAAGTGTCTCCATCCCAGATGGCTTGGTTGACCACAGATGTATGCTTTCCTCCAGTATTCTATGAGAGATCGCTGCAAATGTTTGCATGTGTGTCCACTTTGGAAAGCTGGTTTGTACTACCGATTGTAGTGGGTATTGTGTTACATGGTACACATCTCTAGTCTGGGCTGAGGTCCTTGTTTTCTGAACTGCTGCAAGAGGTACTAGCGGAAAAGCCCTCAGCTTTGTGCAGAGCCACTTCTCATAGAAGATGATGTCTACTTCTTGGGAGCAGCCTAATAACGGGTCAGTGTGGGTGTCTAGTGGCCCAGTGACTGGCCCTGTTACATTAGTTGATGATCACACCAAAGCATCACAACAGCTTCAAGAATTTCTGTGTAGCTGTCTGCGGTGGCCCACTAAGGCTGGAAGGTGGTATATTTACAATCCTGTAATTCTCACAATAATTTTATTTCTTGGAGAAAGCTGTACATATTTGTATTCATATATATATGAAAATGTTCTTAGAATTGGGGTTTATAATATCGCCAAATAGAACAAATATATGAATCTAAAATCCATCACTAGTAGAGTGGATAAATAAAGCATGGTAAAATCAGGCAATCAAATACCTGAACAAATATTGAAAATGACTGACCTGCAGCCCCAGGGAGCATGGCCTGGATATGTATCTATATTCAGTCTCACTTATTTAGACAAGGAAACTCAAGGGGACATTTTCCATGGGTTTTGATAATGAAGATTTCTTATCTTCGGTGTGAACTCTCCAAAAAGAGACCTCTTCCGCTTGCTACCTGTGAACATGAGGAACAGCTGTTTCTGGGAACCACGAAGGCAGGAAGCTGGTGTCCGAGAAACAGTAAGGAAAGAAAGGAAATGATTTGATCTTCGTTGATGCAATGGAGTGCCTAGACCAGTCACCTCTCTGTAATGTTGTGGAGACCCCATGCAACGACAATAGGCCTAACTGGCCTTCTCCATGAGCACGGAGGAGCAAGAGGGCACGCATGCGCACTAACACGCCGCAGGGAGAATTAAAAACACCCGAAGTGAAGTTGTTTACCTGGAGAAGTACCGTGGAGGGTGGAGACGGATGAAGCCTGTGGAACCCTAATTGCTCGTTTCAGAGTCTGAGTGAATAAAACCGTGGGGCGCCTGTCATTCAGGGCTACATGTCGAAAGGAGAGATAAGTCCCTGACCTCCAGGCTTTGACCCGTTTCTGCCTTTATTTTTCATCTTCATCTCCCTTTGGTCAGGCTCCAGCTTATATGCCGGTTCCTGCCAAGTTTGTTAATTATATGGACTCAAACAATCTGTTGATTTTTAGTTCTGTTCACCTCAGATTTTTGTTACATCTAATAAAATATTTTAGTCACTCAATATACATTAACCGTTCATCAAATAGAACAAGGAGACGTTGAGTCAAATGGTGACATGCTTTTAACTTCACTGAGAAAATTATTTAGGTTATGATGAGTTTTTTAAGCATGAAAGACATCCAGGTAGTTATTCACACATATGGGCTGTTAAAATTTCACTAAACATTTAAATTTCTCTCCTGGAATGGAATACTAAAATGAGAAGATGTGAAGCAAAATACAGGGCTTTAAATTCTTGAATTTACCATACAAATTAAAAATTTACACATCTCCATTTAATCTTAGTAACATTCAAGTTCGCTGCTTCCATCCTTCCCCTACTGCCTTTTTATTTCTCTTCACTTGCTCTTTCTTGACCCTGGAAAATGCAGCTAAATCCCTGAACCTGTCAGGTTTCACCAGCGTGTAATTTTACTTTAACTAAATTCTAAACACCAGTAAGAGGTGAATTTGACATGGGAACCGTGAAAGAGTCTTATCTGCAGCGACACAACTGCTACCACCCTAATATCTATTAAGTAGCAGAGAATTACAGTGTAACAACTCCGAAATTGCTTGTGACATCCGCATGAATACCAAATAGATTCATTACATTTGGACTTATTACAAAAAGGACTGTCTGAATTTGAAATGATTAAGACTTCGACAAATTAACAGTTCCCCAGTAAGTTACTTTCTAAAGGCACATATATTATTTAAAGATCACAGTTTAGTTAAATGTAGGTAACGATGCAAATAATATTGCCACTTACTAGAGAGTGTCGTTTATACACTGGTGTTGAAAGCTCTCAAATGGCATTATTTTAAGAAAAGCATACCTTCCCCCTGCACTTTAAGTGCCTCCTGTCATTTTTCCCCATCTCCCTGGAGACTCAGAAAAAAAAAATAGTAAAGGAAGAAAGTGATAAATGTCCATATTATGCAGAATTTGCCTTTTTGAAATCCCATTCCCCACTGCACTAGCTGGAATTTTATAGAGATATAAATCACAAAGAAGTAAGAAGCTAGTAATGAGATAGAAGTATATTTGAAATATGGATGCAAATTCTTACCACCTGCTGAGTGAAAGGACTCTGCAGAGATGGTCCTGGAAATGGTGAGGTGTCATTAGCAGCCTGTAAGCTCTAAATTTGCAGCAGAAGAATAGAGGAATTATGCTTGTGTAATGCCAAAGGCCACTCTGATTTATCTCCCGCCAGAATGTTTCAGCCACATCTACATAAATATTTTAACAGGAATTTAATTTTCAGTTTCGTCACATGATAAATCTTTGTATTACATACCGTCATTTTGTCCTAAATGAGTTGCCTTTTTCATGCAATTTGTGTTCATTCTTCATTTGTGTTTGATAAATACAATTTTAATGTACAAAGGAACAATAGTTTTATTTACACAAGAGCCTTGCCAGGGGCTGTTTAATCTTAGCCATGAATTCTATTTGTTTTAATAGGATTTAGTGAGCATCTGCTAGTGGGCTCTATAACTTCTCCATTTGTTCTTAGGACCTCAGGGCATGAGGAAAATAGAGCCGTGAGAAGAAGTAGGTTCTCATAATGCTACCAGCTGAGGTACTTATGGGCCTAGACGCATTGGTTGTACAAGTGTACACACCACTCTATTCTTGTTCTTGGCGCAGTGTGTTTCTGCAACTGGAGTGTGAGACTTGTGTGTGTTGAGAATTTCATGGAATCACATGCTGTTTAAATTTCATGTGACTCATGTGGGCTCGACAGTGGTTGGACCACAAACAATACAAGTGATGGTCAATACTTTTGAATAGAAGGAGAAGAAAAGATTACCTCTGTCAGGCTTGTTGGGGAAATACACGGCAGCAGGCAGACTTTATCAATCTGATATGATAAACATATTTAAAATGCTATTTGTAAATGAATCGACTGCTCCGACTCTGGGCAATCATAGCTTCTCCCTGTATCAGCTTCCCTTTAGTTTTTTTAAGAAACTGTTTTCTGACATACTTTTTACTTGAAAAATGTAGAGGGAACCGAGAGTTTAATTCTGAAGCTAGATAACCCTAACAGAGTCATAATATAGTCACGGAGTGCAAAAAAATCTCTGTCAAAGCTTGTTGAAATTGAAATGAACTCTGGGTGATCAGAATGAAAAGTAAATCTGTCTTTGCTGGAAGAATTAGTACAGTAAGAAGAGTTTAAGACATATCTTTTGTCAGCATTCCCGTGTATATGGGGAAAAGATGTAAAAAATGTTTGTATTAATCTTTATTAAAATGGAAGTGAAAGAGCACAGACCAACCTTAGAGTTCTAGCTCCTAAGGCCATGTCTTTGATTTTAAGAAATCATGAAAAGTTAAAGTTTTTCATTCCAGAACTCATATATTTTTTTCCTAATGGCTTTTTGATTTCATAAATTATGAGAGTGGTTCACAGTAGAGTCCCAAAGCCAATGAATACCTATATTCTCCTCTGTGGAATCATGAGTCTTTTAAAAAGTATATAGTAACAACAAAGCAATGAAACTGTACCTATGTTTTAGTAAATGGAAACAGGATAGGTCAAGCTTGTTAGCGCACACTCAGTTAACTCGTTACTTAGGAGGTCTCTTTGGCTCTTGTGATATATATATATATATATATGTGATATATATATATCACATATATATATAGTATATCTGCCTCGTTTGAAATTTCTGTGAAGAATATGTGTTGTCAGTGTACAACAGGCAATAAATTCAATCTTACTTAGACTGTATCTTCTCTAGTAACTGGGTGAGCTTTCCCTGCACTTTTGCCTGAAAATCCTACCCACAGAGTGAGTCCCACTTCCCAGGACATTTTTCATCATTTAGTGCTTTCCTTTATGCGTGTGTGCTCATTCATTCATTGACTAAATGAATGGTGCACAGTGCTGGCAACTGGGAATACAGCTCTGAAGAACGTCTATTTTCTGTTTCCAAGAACATCCTACTCTGTTTTTTTTTTTTTTTTCTTTTAAATGTCATACTGTACCATAAGATCTTTGGGACAATAATCTGTATTTGATTTATCTTAGTATTCTAACAAGTGACTCTCTCAAGAGAGTACCCAGTAGCCAGTACTAAACACCCCAAAATATTTGGAGTAGGTGAATAGATCATGCATACTCCATGAGGAAATGATTTTTCTAAGCACAAATTATATGGGCATGAAATTTTCATTTTTTTATAGTTTAATTAATAAAGTAAATATGAGTTTGGTTTAATTAAGCACAGATTTTAATTAGAGATACAGCATACTCTGCTGGCTAATAACTATGTTTTAAAATTTTATTTCCAAATATTTTTAAATTGCTATGAGTTTTCAACATATATTCATCATGGGAAATTGGTACATAGGCATATCACATTCTTCCTTCCCTTCCCTTCTCTCCATCTGTAGATCTCTTTTTAACTTACAAAAGATCTACTTTCTTACTTTTTATTTTGCTCTTTGTTTATATTTTTGGTTTCTCATATCAGAGAAGCCATGTGATATTGTTATAACCATTTTTTTTTTCATTCTGATTTATTTCACATAGTGCAATGGTCTCGGGTGTATCCATTTTCCTACAGATTACTCGACTTTAGCTTCTTGTGGCTAAGTAGTGCTTCATGTGTGTGTGTGTGTAGATTTATATATCTATACACATACACATATAATATCAAATAATGAATCTGCTGTTTATGTTTGTGCTTCAGTTTCCTCATTGTGAAAAGTCATATAAAAATGACCCTTGAGTAGCCAAAGGATGACTGAATACAGTGGGATAAAGAGTTTCAAGTCTGATCTAATGCCCAGTACGTGTTGACTTATTGTTCTTTTATTATTGTTATTGGTCTTTTTTTAAAATCTTTATTGGTACATTAAATATACACATCATGATTGCACTCCATAATGGGGATTTGTACCAGTATAAGACACAGCTTAATTCTCATTTTTTCCCATAGCCCTACCCACCCTACCACCCCCCCATATACATAAAATTTGTTTCCTTACTTTTTTGTTTATTGTTATTGGTCTTTTAGTTGCTGTTATTATGATTATAACTATTAGCACCAATATTTGAACTTTAATTCAAATCCTCCTCCTGTCAGTTCCCATGAAAAACCAAGTTGCTTTTTCTGTTCTGGGAAGTCACAGTACCGCAGCCTTCTCTTTTCAGCAGATCGGTCTTTACACCTATAAGTTGTTTGAAGGAGCTCAGCGTACCTGTTGCAACCCAATTTGTCAGGTTTAATAATCATGGCAGTGTTTGCGCTGCCACAAGACTACAGTCAGGATGAGCTAAATAGCCCTTTTTATGAACACATTCCCTGTGAGGTTATTTTATACTCAAAAATAATAATAGGAAATATTTCATCTTTCACTTTTGTTAAATCTGAGAAAACTGCCTTTTCTGTTTTCATTATCAGAACTCTTATTTGTTCATTTCTTTTTCAGAAAGTTGAAAGGTTGTGGCTTTCTAACAAAGAGAAAGTAGACTTGGGCTCCAAACAGTCATGTTCCTGGAGAAAGGTGGCTGGGAAAGATAATAATAATACTGCTAGTTACTCAAATGAAAAATATAAAAATGTAAGAGATGTTGGCTACCTTTACCCTCAGCTCTCTGTCACAGTTAAAGGTGATAAAAAGCAAGTCTTTTACATTTCTTGTCTTTACCTTAAAGGAAGTTTGGTTTGTGTGTTCTCCTCTTCCTTGTTGTCTGAAATCTGGTGAAGTCAGGAAAGGAAGACATCAGGACAGAGTAATAGCAACTCCTAAGACTGTGGAGTGCAGGGGCAGTATTCATGCTGTTTTACTTTTGACTGCCAATCTTTTCTTCACTTTCAAACACAGTGTATCTTCGGTTGTTCACTATTTGAAATTTTATGGACTTTGTGCAGTAGTTTTTTGTTGTTGTTATTTTTTGAGACAGGGTCTTGCTTTATAGTTGTGGCTGGCCCTGAGCTCAATATGTAGACCAGGCAAACCTCTAACTCACAGCAATCCTCCTGCCTCTGCCTCCTGAGTAAGTACTGGGATTACAGGCCTGAGCCACCAAGCCCCGCACTGTGGTATGTGGTACTAATTGCTGGTGGGCGTGAGTCACCCCACCTGGCAATGTTGTTTGTGGTTACCAGGGAACGAGCTAGAGCCCTTGTGCTTTTAAGGCAGGCACCAGAACCACTGAGCTATATCCCTGGATCTTTATGCAATAGTTTTGTCACCTCAGTTAATTTCAGTTTACTCATGACCCAAGGGCAGGATGCAGAAAACCTTATTTTCTCGACCTTGGTGCTGTTGACATTTTGATCCAGATAACTGTTAGTTTTGGAAGACCAACCTATCCATGGTAGTGTGTTTAGCATTGTCATACTTCAAACATTGGGCTTGGAGTTTTATATTCATTCTTTTGATGCCTCAGAAGCAGATATTGTTGCTTTTAGTTTTACAAATGAAGAAATGAAAACCCTGTGAGTTTAAGCAACTTTTGAATACACAGAGAGAAAGTTATCCCATGTTTTGACTATGTTAGGCATAATAGAGGAACAGCTACTGAAACTTTTAAATGAGTATTGAGTCTTATATTCTGTTTTAGAAATAGATTATGGAAAGCACGTTAGTTTTATGCAGTGTACCAAAATTCCTTCACAGATACAATTCTTGCATGAGGCATATGGGGGAGACCAGAGCGACATGAAAACTAAATATGACATGAAAACTTAGGCTGGGTCTTGAAACATAAAAAGACACTAATGAAAACCTAGTAGTATTTATAGTTTACTTCTCATTATCTATCCAATATTAATCTCTTTTGAAAGTTATGTTATAGTTCTGTAAGCAGACAAAGTGTTCTCAGGAGCATTCTGTATTTTTTGGCAACTTTTCTATAAATATAACATTGAAAATAAATTTTAAATTAAAAATAAATATGTGGGGCTGGGGATTTAGCTCAGTGGTTCTGGCACCTGCCTTGCAAGTACAAGGTCCGCAGTTTGATCTCTGATAACCACATACCACAGTGGCAGGAGTGGTGGCTCACACCTGCAGTCCCAGCACTCAGGAGGCAGAGGCAGGAGGATTGCTAAGTTCGAGTCTGAACTACAAAGTTAGACCCTGTCTCAAAAAGAAAAAAAAGCTTAAATAAATGAATAAATATGAAATATGTTAATAACAAAACTATACTAACAAAAGTAGAGCAAGTAGGTTTCTGTTCCTAGTATTTTTTACTAGGATTTTTTACATGGCAAAATGGTTAAAAATTGTACATTTTTCTTGTTCCAATGAAGACAAAAACAATCAGTTCAAAGGCACAGGATGGTTGCCAGATAAGCCTAAATTGTAAGGTTGCTTGCTTCCAACATTGATAATGATTTATCATCTTTCTATAGTTTTTATCTAACACCTGGTTATTTCTCTGTACATACACACATACCCACACAGACACACACACACACATCTAAACACACACACTGATGTAAAGCTTTTCATTAAAGAACTTTCACATTCAACCTTAATTTTAGTTTTAAGCCATAGAGTGTGAAATGAGTATATAAGAGCAGTAGGAATTGGGTTTCACTGGCCAAAGAATTTAGTATTACATTACTCAGCCATCACACTAATGTAGGTTTCTTAGGCAGCTGAAAGATTATAGGAGGTTGTGCTCATAATGAGGATGAAACTGCATACCTAATGTTCTAGAACTGCCATTAGGAATAGCTAGTATATCACTGCTCAGTTCTGTAGATATCTCCCCTTGTAAATATATAGAAAACAGAAAGAGGCAAATTTTATTTGGAAAATTTAGGATCCCTTCCTCACAATATTATTTGCCTCCAAACATCCCTGCATGTGTTTTCGACATGAAGGCTGCAATTAAGAGGTCTGCAGAGTACTGGACATGTTGTATAAACTGATAAATTCTAAACAGCAACAGTTTTGCGGAAGACATGTTTTAGGTCTTCAGAGAATGGACATTGCTTTTAATACTTGTGAGGTCATCTGGATCTTCTCACCATGCTCCTTGCAAAAATGGCCGCTAAAAGCTTATGATTTCTGGCCACCATATTGCAAAAATACATTAAAAAGTTGTGCATTCTACTTTCGATGATGGCCAGTATCTCTAATTTATTTGATTGGTCAGGAAATTGGAAGGACATAGTCTGATACAGATAAGAGATGAACACTTAGGGATTCTCTTCC
Source organism: Petromus typicus (assembly GCA_004026965.1). Lineage (NCBI taxonomy): Eukaryota > Metazoa > Chordata > Mammalia > Rodentia > Petromuridae > Petromus > Petromus typicus. Next base: position 43,070 of record PVIR01003762.1, on the reverse strand, counting down.
AAAAATTAGAATCAGCAATTGATGACATCAAATGTACTGATAGCCTCCATACTGAAATCAAAGAGAATTTTTCTATTTCAGTAACAGTATTGTGGGGTGGGACTCCTGAGGCTGAGCAATTTCATACTAATGAGGCGAACTCTTTTCCTACCTGCTCGACATACAACAGACAGAAGAAATGATACCTGCATTGGAATAGTCATATTTTACTCATTACTTTTCTACTGGGACTCCTGAGCTAAATATTACTTTTCTTCACATTGGTAGTACTTTCTTCTTAGCATTGAAACGATTTAATTTTTTATGTTGTTATGCTTCCCTTCTCCAGTAAATTTCTCCTTGATGTGATTCTTATGTTTCTTTAGCTAAAGTCAGAATTTATATTTTACTTTTTTTAATTCAAATATTTATTGGTTCATTATATATACACATCATTATTGCATTCAACACTGAGAATTTGTCCCAGTATATGACACTATATTACTGGGACTGACACTAGAAAAGGGACCAATGTCATTTTTTTTTTTTTACTATTACTAAATCTCCAAAAATCTTGTAATGTAAAAACAAAGCAAAACAAAAACAAAATTGAAATGTAAAATTCTTGTTCCCTCACCCCAAGGCATTTTCCAGGTCATTTTCTGTTTGAAATGTACTTTGAACGTGAAGAACGTTCTAGATGAGACATTACAGGAATTAGCCACCCACCCATTCTCTTCTTCTGACCTTCACTATGCTGAGTTAAGCCAAAGGAAAATGTAGAACTACCAAGATCACTACTACTCACAAAATAATATAATCAAGGTTTTATCTTATTTGTTTCTAATGGTAAATGGCATGAGAGATCCTTCTCAGGGGACATGTGACTTGGTTGTATTTAAGGGTGGTCCAGAACCTGGGACAGATCTAGGAAGAAGCAACTACAAGAAACAGAGTATCTTAATATTATCAAAGCACTCCTTGGGTATGGGTTGTACTCTTTTGGGTAAAGGGTAGGGTATTTTGTGAAAATTGTAGATATTCTGATATCAGTGGTCCTGGGAAGAGGTGGGAATCTAAGATTTTTTTAAAAGGGATTTCAGAGAGAAATATCAAACAAGAAAAAAGGGTATTTTCATTTCAGCGATTTGTTCCTTCTTGGAACTGCAAGAGTTTATGGTTAGGCTAAAACTGAACTTTGGTGCTGTGTAGCAAGGGTGGGTGCGAGCTGGATCCAGTAATCCTGGGCAGAGTTGAGGGGATTCCTAGGGGGAGCGCTAGCAACTTATTGTATTACCTAAGTTTATTTGCTGTCTTGTTTAGTGTCTCCTAACTGGAATCATTAGTAAAGTCTGCTTTAAATGTACTTCTTCTGAGAAGTGTCTCTTCATTTCAGTTGCCCATTTTTTGCTTTGGAAGTATCAATTCTTGGCCAATCATACTGCTGAGCTTTAAAGAAAGCATCACCTTATACATGGAAAGAACCTACATAGGAAAGTCTTTTCCTTAGCTAAGAGCAGGAACCCACAAGATCTAGCTACCCAGATTTTATCTTCATTAACCTCCTTGGGCAATACGCCTTTGACTCTTTCCCAGGTAGCTATTGAATTCTTATACTAGTAACTCCAGAGAGGATGAGAAACTCAGTACTAAAAAATGGTATAGATTAAAGACAAGTTAGCACATCTAAGTTCATTTCAATACAAACTACAGACTTTTTCTTGCCTCTGTGATGAATTGAGGCTCAGTTTCATCCCTTCAGTTATTTATATTTCATCTTCCCTTCTACTTCTTTATTTCTTCTGAGGATAAGCGGTGCAGGAAGCTGTTGTATTGTAGGTAGAGGTTGGCCTAACTAGGGTAATTAAAACTGTTCTGTCCTCCTTTTATTTAAGGAGTGAATCTGCTATTTCATTCCTGCTCTTCTCTTTATTTTGTTTGCAACAGGAAGCACTAAATCAAAGATGAAAAGATGAATTTTATAACTCCATAGTTTCTTCTGGTTTTTATTCTTTGTCTTCTGCTATCCAAAATGTAATTAAGGGAGACCAATCTTAGTACCATTGATAACCACATGTAGTTTGACATTTTGCAGTGGTGTGCTAGAACAGGCTGGCTCATAGGGGCTGATTGACAAATATTCAGGAGTTTCATGAGCTGGATATTAAGCTATTAGCATTTTGAAATTATCTATGGGTGAAGTATTTGTATCAGCATGAAAATTAGAATTGCTATGAATCAAAGGTCCTTTTCATTTGCTTCCTTCTTTCCTAGATGTCTGCTTTATAAGTGCATTACTAAATTCAGTATTTGCATGAAAATTATCTTATTTCCAGGCATGTTGGTGCACCCTTCAAATTTCCAGGTATCCAGGAGGCTAAACCAAAAAGCAAAAATCACAATTTGAAGATTAGGGAAAGCTTGGCACAAAATAAAATTAAAATGGTAGGACTGGGACTGTAGCTCAGTGGTAGAGTACATGCTTAGTACATGTGAAGCTCTGGGCTCATTCCCAGCTCAGGAGGAGGGTTACTTTATTACATAAAATAAAAGGTAATTATATTAGTATTAACATTATATTGAAGTCAATTGATTTTTAGGGGTAGGTGATGATTAAAAGAAAATCTCAACTTTTTAATGCAAAGGATAAATGTTTTGCTTTCATTTTTCCACATTATTTGAAACAGATTTTGAAGAGAAGAAAAGTGGATTCCAGGAGCACTAGGGGAAAAAAGCCCTAAAAGTAGGAAATCAGAGGCATAAATTCTGAAAAACAAAACTATGCCTTGTCACTAAAATATTGTATGGTATTTATTATAATAATAGATGTCCCAGTTCTATACTGAATTTCAAAATGAGGCCCAAGGAAGGCCATAGCCTCACAGGATTACTTAGCGGACGTTCTGCCTCCTTGGCATTGGCAGGCCAGGGGTCCTCTGTGGGGTACTGTTGGGCAGCCCTGCCGGTGAGTCAGTGTCTCGTGTTTGAGAAAGGACAGCCCATAACTTGGGTCTTCTCTTTTAACATACCAGGAGACTGATCGGATATATCTCAGTTCCTCATGTTCAAGGGTACACAAGGGAGGGCGAGGTAAGTTGAGTTGCTAGAGAAAGAGGAATATGGAATTTGAGTTCATTTCCCATTTTTGTTCTGATCAATTAGAGATTTGGTGGCTTCTAACAACAAATACTTAGAAATGTAGAAGTTCAAGTCTGTGCTGAAGTTGAGGTGTCGACAGCACCATTCTGTCCAGAGACCAGGGGTGGGAGGAGCTGTCTTCTTTCCATCACCTGCAGTTGCCTTCTTTGAATCAAGTCTTTTCTTGATCTTTCAAGCCATCAGGAAGGCATCTTTCTGTACGCAGCACCTTGCCTTCTGTCTCTGCTGGGAAATCTCCCTCTTCTAAGAACACTTGTGGTTGGATTCAGGGCCCACCCAGAACCTGGGATGACTTCCCCATCTCAGAATCCTCAGCTTAATTACAAAGCCTTTTTTTCACAAGAAAGATAGATTCAAAATTCTGAAACTTGTCTCTTTTTTTCCTTTATTCCATCTGCCTACCTATTTCACCTGCTAAAAACAGAAGCCCTCACATTTTCTACAGCTGATCATGTGTTAAACTGTTGTGAGGCACACTTACCCTTTTCTGCTAAGATTAGGCAAAATCAAATATATATAGCACATCTTTAGTTAGTAAATTGCTATTTGCAGTGTTCAAAAAGAAAAAAAAAAGCTTATTTGGTAGCTCATCACATTTGAATATATTAGTCAATACAGCTATATTAAATAAAGTATTAATCAGCTATAGTTAGGAAGTATTAATGATGACCTTAAATCAGCTTCAGAATTATTAAAGAAGAATTGAATAATACTGCAGTAATTTTACTTTGGTAGATTTAAACTTGTAAACTCAAATTCAGCCCTATCATTATACGGTAAATAGAACCTAATGTCCAACATATTCCATAACTTTATCTGCTTGGACAGCAGTTTTCAGGATCCAGAGAATCTGGGTCTCTTAATTGATATGATAGTGGTATAGACTCTCCATTAAAGCTTTTAAAAAGCATTTTTATTAGTACATTTGAAATTTTCATTAAATTGCTTCATCATATTGAATTCACATATTACTTTATTATTTCATTTGAAATCCATTTATTTCACAAAATAACAATATATACTCATTAAATAAAATAGAGAAAATACCAAAAACCATAAAAAAAACCACAAATTACTTCTGCTCAGACAACATGAAATTGCCTTTATTAAAGTTCCGTACACCGAGTGAATCAGCACCCTTCTACACACAGCTTCATTTTGCACTTAACATTTACTTTCATTTTCAATTATATCATGATTACTTTCCCATGTCTTTATTATTTCCCCAAATTATTATTTTATGGTTGCGGTATATTTCAAATAAAATATTAAAATGTAACTGATTAATTTCTTGTTGCACTCTTTCACATTTCTCACCTTAATGATATATTATAAAATGTATTTGTATATTAAACCTCAGCTTTCTTATTTGTAAGAAGTGCAATTACTAAACATCTAGTGCTCTGTAGCACAGTATTACAACTATAGTTGACAGTGAATGATTGATCATTGCAAGAACAGCTGGAAGAGGATTTTAAGTGTTCCTACAGAAAGAAATTATGAATGTCTGAGAGTACTGATATAACTATACTAATCTAAACATTGCACATGTATATAAATATTATGCTGTATCATCTATATGTAGCAAAATAATACATATATATTGTTATTAGAGTTTGAACTCAAGATTTTTGCACTGTTAACATCGTTAACCCTTTTAGGTTATATTTTTCTCATTATGTGGTCGAACTGTCTGGATTGGGATGGAACTTGCAGTCTTCCTACATCGATCTCCCAGGGTTTTGAGACTATAGGTGTATCCAACCATACCAACGTAACATTTTTATTAATGCATTTGAAAATATATGATTAGTATATGATTGCAGTGTTTCAAATAAAAATATAAAAATATATTAAATATAAATATATAAAATAAATATAAAAATGAAAATATAAATATATATCAAATATAAAAATATTATTAGTATATTACAAGATACCGGTATATCTACATATATAAAATTTTTAAGGTTTAATTACCATAATCCAGAGATAATGATTATACATATTTTATATTCTTATGTTTTCTACTCTGTAAAATTATCTAATGTTTAATGTATATTATTTCATGTTAATGAAGAAAATTATATCATAGTGCCTTCAGTGATTTTAAGCAGTATATCTCTGATGGTGGCTCATAATTGTATATTAGTTGTATTTTTAAAAATTTCTAAGCATGTTTGTGGCTTAGAATGCAGTATATCTTGGTGACTATTGCATGTAAGCTGGAGAATACACATTTTGCTGTTGTTGGATGAAGTGTTCTGTTAACGACAGATCAAGTTGATTGATAATGCTTCTCAGTTCAACTGCACACTGACTGATTTTCTGCCAGCTAACTTTATCAATTACTGATAAAACAATGGCTTTAATACATAAGACGTCTGGAATTGTTTCTTTTTTTTTTGTACTTGTCCTCCTCTTTCCCCTCATCTTTTTCTTATTTTTTTCTTCCTTTTTCTCTTCTTTTCCTCCTTCCTTATATCCCCTTCTTTTTCTGATGTCTCTTGCTTGGACTAGACTATTTTTATGATTTCATTTTCTCTTGTTTTACTATATCAATTATGTTTCTTTTAATAATTATTTTAGGACCGGGGATTTAGCTCAGTGGTTCCAGCGCCTGTCTTGCAAGTGCAAGGACCTGGGTTCGATCCCCGGTAACCACACACAATACTGGGCATGGAGACTCACACCCAGCAGCAACCAGTACCACATACCACAGTGCCAGGCGTGGTGGCTCATGCCTGTAATCTCAGCACTCGGGAGGCAGAGGCAGGAGGATTGCTGTGATGTGAGTTTGAGGCTGAGCTCAGGGCCAGCCTGAACTACAAAGCGAGACCCTGTCTCAAAAAAAAAAAAAAAATTGTTTTAGTAACTATAGAATAGTTTTTACATAATTTGCAATGATATTGCATCTTTTCAAGAATAGAGCATGTACCTTATAGCAAAGTATTTTCAATTTGTCCCTCTCCGCATAGCATCTTTCCAGCAAATGGAAAAGAGGCACACAAATCCATGCACATTTATGTTCACAAGAACATTGTCCACATTAGTGAAAGAGTAGAAACAATTAGAAAAATAGGTTAACTAATCGCCAGTCCTAGGGGAAGACACCCAGGTGGTGGAAAATGACAAAGTTCACCAGCGTACGGTACCCACCACCTAGAGTGAAAGTCTGAACCCTTTGGGCCAGTGTTCATGAGCAGAAGTTTTGCAAATTGCCTGTCTGGATCAGTGAAAGAGACCAGCAGACACAGAAACAACTCCATACATACGAACCTGTTGCGAACTGTGGATAATTTACTCAGATTTACTTACTTGGATTTACTCCCTTAGATTTATGACTGTCTGCCCTGCCCTGCCTTGTGGGATTAACTACTGGGATTAGTGTGGACTTCTGCCTCACCCTGCAGGATTTTAAACTACAGGGATTACTGCAGTAGGATTATTGGCTTTAAAACTAACTGGGAATTACTGGGATTTAAGGATGTCTGCCTTGCCCTATGTAATCTTCAACTACAGGAATTATTTTGGGACTGCCTTGTTTTATGTGTGCTAGGATTATGGTTGTGAAGTTTGGTACCAAGTTAAGGTGAGGAAAGATAAGGGGATTAGCTCTTCTGCTCCTTCTGCTGCTGCAGTATTTGGCTTGTGGCTGACTCTGCTCAGAGTAGCAAGAGTCGAGTCCTGGGCTCAGCCTTTTTCTCAAGGTTCTAACTTTGTTGTTTGTTAATCCTTTTGCTGTGGGTCTTATAGGGAATTGGAGTTTGCTAGGTGGGTTCTGGCTGCGTACTCTTCCCCAGACTCCCACACAAAGCTTCTTAACTTTGACAGAGCAGTTAAATATCCTCCACGGAGGAAATATAGCCTCTTTAATAAATGGTTCTGGAAAAACTTTTTTTCAACCTGCTAAAGAGTAAGGCTAGAACTGTGTCTTTCACCATAAGGGTCAGAGACCTAAATGTTAAAATAGAATCATTAAACCTGCCGGAAGATAGGTTAAGTAGAACTCTTGGAGACATTGGCATAAGAAAAGACTTTATGAACAAAACCTCAGCAGCTTGGGAATTAGCAGAAAGAATCAACAATTGGGATTTCATCTTATTTAAAATTCTTCTGCATGGCAAGAGAAACCAACAGTAGAGCAAAAAACAACCTACAATATGGGAAAAATTTTACCACCTGTTCCTCAGTCAAAGTATCACTATCTAGAACATATAAAGAACTTTAAAAAATCAGTTCAAAAATGGACATCTGAAGTACACAATGTTTTTCAGATGGAAAGGTAAAGGCAGGAAAGAAATACATGAAAAAATGTTCCACCTTGTTGGTCATTCAAGACATGCAGAGGAAAACACTGCTGAGATTTCATACAACTCCACAAGAAACGGCTGCTTCATGAAATTAACTTTAAAAAAATGTTTGCAGGATTGTGGGGAGAAAAAAAAACTTTTATTCACTGTTGGTGGGAATGTGGACTGGTGCAATCACTGTGGAAATCAGTGTGAAAGCTAGGATTAGGGTTCTCATTTAACCCTGCTACTCTCTTGCGAGGTATATATATAAGAAAGAATTAGGAGAATCATAGCACAGTGACATATGTGCACTCATTTTTATAGTAGCTCGGTTTATAATAACTAAATTAAATTGTGGACTCCCCAGAGGTAAAATACCTGAAGAAGGGTGCTTCAGACAAGATCCCTAGAATTTCTCACTCTTGAAGTAGTTGATATTTATGCTCTAACAATCACAGGAAACATAATGTAACTCCTGGGGCATCATGGTGAGTAAAATATATCAATTCCATAATTTTTGAATGAAATTATGTACTTTAGCATAATGGGAGCCAGCCAGCACAGAATCTCAGTAGCTGCTCTTGGGGGATACAAGAAGCAATCTTTGTGTTCAGCTACTTACTGCATTGAACGGCATGATGTATGCATGTGTGCAGTCTCAGATCAAGATTTTTTATCCACATAATGCTCCATGTAACATTTTTGTGTATATCATGGTGGTAAAATACACCATGTTTTTGTAATGTAAATATAAATGCCATAAGACAAACTGGGTGTGGGCAAAGCCACCTACCAAGGAAGAAAAAGTACTGATAATTTGGCTGCTAACACTTATTGTTTGAGAGTTTTGTTGTAAAATGTCAATTAATTTACACAATATCTGAATATATGATTTTGATGAACACTCTGTAGCATTTTGTGGTCGCTAAGTGTTTTTGATATGTTCTGTTAAGTATACATTGTTTAATAATACTCATAATATCAACAGGAATACTTCCCTGAAAGTAAGTGTTAAACACCCCCATAATGCTCCTGGAATCTAAAATTGACATGATGTCTCCTAAGTGTTCTTATCAGCTAAAAATTCTGTGGCTTCCACCCCAGATAAGCTCATGGTTATAGCTGTCTGTGTTCACCTCTCTGTCTCGATTTTGGAGTGGCTTTTAAATTCTCTCTTCTGTGGATCTCAGAAAAGTCAGATTTTATTTTGTTCAGTTTTTGCTGCCTGAAACATATAATTGATGACATCCATATTTTTAATGTGTTAGCACTAAAACTTGAAACCCTCATAACTTTATTCATTGATTATCAGTTGCATGCTTAGCTTTTGTAAATTTTCACTATCAAAATACATAGGTAATTCTATTATATTTTTCTATTCCTTCATTATAATTGGGTTTTGCTTCCTACGTTCCGGAACTTCAGTATTTCTTGTCTGATCCTTCCTTTCAGCTGATGAAATATGCTTCTGATTTACTGAGAAAATTCAAAGTACTAGAAGAGAACTTTCATAAATTGGCATCACCACAGTGGATTCACTGCCTATAGTGGCAAACATTTCTTTCTTCCTATTCTCATTCTGTCTTCTATGGTTAATCTGTCCTTTTTTCATCCAAACCTTTCTCCCTTATTGCTTTGTGAAGAACATCATACAAAAAATCACATCCCTTGAGGCATCTGTTCTGCTGAACAAATAAATTTTATTACCTTCAAGGTAATTTCCATCAGTACAGAAGGAGCTAATGGTTTTCCATTTTGGAAAATGAAAACTGTTCGCCTAAACATAAAGCTTACATTTTTTATACCTGTTCTCATTCTTTTCTCTAGTTAGTAACAAAGTCTTTGACACATTTTTCTTCTGAACTATTTCAAATTCCTTTTCTGTCTTTTTAAACTCTACTGAATTCTGGAGTGTTGACTTTCACTGTAACAGTGAGAAATTGATTTCGCAGCTCATCAGTTTTTTAATTGCCCCTTTCCTTTTTCAGTGTTCAGTCCAATCATTTCTTTTTTCTCCTCCCTGCTTATGGTTTAAACCATACCACCACTGTTGTTCTGAGCTTGGAGGCTTGCTTTGGTCAGTAAAATGTGCAATAGGGACAACGTGCCAGGTTTTAGCGGAGGTAATTTTTCACAGCCCTCTTGATGTAGGAGGAAAATGTATCCTCTGTTGCCATCTCTGTTTCAGATCTTTCAGTTCTGTCCCAACATTAAAATTACATGGAGCAGATCTGTGCTGACAGCGCCATGTGTCTTGCAATCATGACCTATTGATTTGCTTCATCTAATCTGTACCTAATGACATCTCCACATCCTCTATTTAATTCCAGAGATTTGAATCTTGTGATTCCTAATTTGGTATCTGTTGAAAACAATAAACTAGTCTCTGCAACATAATTATCTAATTTGCTTATGCCAGAATTTCCTAATTTTTTTGAGGTACCAGAGATCAAACTCATGACCTTGCACTTCCAAAGCAGGCAGCAGCACCACTAAGCTAAATCTTCAGCCTATCTTATAAATTATTTGAAAATGCATTTTAAAGTATGAGATGAAGCTATGTAAAAGTTTCGTCTTTAGTTTCAAAGGCTTTCTGTTCATATACAAAAATATCTAGAATTGCATGTATTTGTTTTCAGTTAGTTCATTACAGATTCAAAATATTTGGCTAATCTGGTATATTCCTTCTGATTAGTTAGGTGATGAAGGAATGAAAATAATTCCTCTATAAGCTATCTGAGTGATAAAGCCTTTCTTGAATATATGATATTGGGCCCAATGCTGGAACACAAATCCAAGATATTTGACCTATGAGCTGTCTGACATTTGGGATGATCACTTAATCATATGTGTCTCCGTTTCCTTCAATATAAAACATAATTGGACTTGATGAGATTCAGCTAAATTCTAAAATGTTTCAATTGTAAAAAATATTTTCCATTAAGATAGAGATGGACAAATAACTGTGAGATGCATGGGATAAAAAGACATCAGGAAGTTTATAGAGTGAGGCAAATTGACACTTCACATCATGAAAGGAGGGGAAAATGGCATCCAATGAGATAGTTACTGTAAAAAGAGTCCATTGGAGCGAGAACATATGGCAGATAATGTCTGCCATATTCAAATTAGTGCCAGATCTTTGTGGTGTGTTGGATGCGTTTCGATAGACTTTAGAAGGAAAAAGAATACAGCTGTGAAAACTCGTCTCTTCACCTTGGCTCAGGGAGTCTCCAAGACAGCAGATGGTTTTGAGTTTCAAGACATGAATCATTGTCAGGGGATCTCCTCGAGCTGCCTCTTGTGAGAAGAGTTGACAAGCCTGAAAGGGTAATATTTTTATTACTGTTGTTGTGTAGCACATCAATGTCCATGCTGCTGTGATCAGAGATGCTGTTCATAAAGCTCTACAGCTTGGAAGTAGAATAATCTGACTCAGCATATTACCTCTACTTAATGTCTAATGAATATTTCAGGAGATTAATATTCCTCTAACACTCTTTAGTGAAAAAAGTAAGAGTACCATTTTTTTCTCTATTTATTTGTGCCTGATTTTAAGCAGAAAATGTATGTTAGTGTCTTCAGCTAATTTTCAAAGCCGTTATTTTAATATTATCTTGCTGATGGAGGCATGCAATCTAAATTTGTTATATTATTATAATTTAGACAGCTAAGAGAGAGCTTAACTGTAATCTAATTTATAAGGTATTACTGTAAGGTGATCCACAATAGACCTGTGTGCTATTCATAGTAAATTAATTGGACTCCTTTAAAATTTGGATCAGTGGGTTCTTAATGTAGATGAGAACAACACTATACATGGTCCCCTCATAAAAACTCAAATATATTTTTGCTTTGTCAATTAGACAATATTTCACTCACTTTCCTCTCTTTTGCTGAAGTTACTTTCAGTAAATTTAGATGAAATTATGCCTAGAATACCTTGGCACACTTTTAAGTCAAATTTAATGATTAGAATATGCCCCCATGATCGTTTTAAATGGAAAACTTGCATGATCCACCAGGTCTCAAAACCATAAGTCTAAGAGGGAAAGTGTGGTGTGCAATGGTAGTTCTTTAATAGTGTAGTGCAATCAAGATATGATGGATACCAGATGTTTATTGTAGAATAGAGAAGAACCACTAGAGAACGCACATCTGCTTCTGAATTTAACCTAGAAGTCACTCGTATAATGTATGGTTTAGATCCATTATCTTCCCCACGTGTCTCATGTGCGTAGTAAATGGCTGGATCATGGGTGTACTAAGTCAGTTACTATCGATGAGCCCAGCGGTCGACAGTACTGTAAGCGGGTGAGGCCTGTTTGTATGTGGACCACTGGGGCTTGGCTGAGAAGGATGCGTTCTTGCCCTTGGCTCTTTCTCCTGTCTTTTGTTCATGGTCACCATAGGTTGGGCACCTTTTCCTCCACCATGACCTCTTGTCATCCTCTTTCTTCTGCGTTGGAGCCTGCTGACAGTGAACCGAAGCCATGACTCAATGTTTCCTCCTTTAAACTGTTGGTTTCAGATGATGCGTCTGGCAATGGGGAAGTGACTGAGACATGTAGAGTGTTTTGAGCAGCAGGGAGTCTGAATCAGACCAGCCTGTTCCGTCCTTTAATAGGCATGACCAGTGACAAATGGCTCCAAGTCACACTCCTAAACCATAAGATTGGGACAATCAGGCACACATCAATACATTGTTGTTGTGTGAGAAGGAAGGCCAATTTGACACATTTTAAACTTTATTGGGTATATGGTGAGGAATAAGTAGTAGAAACGATTATTACTGTTTACTCCTGTATGTTGAGTAATTCAGCTCAGTTTCATGCCTCTACCATATTGTTCCCTAAGAGAAAAAATGCAAAATTATAAGCATATGAAAGTCAAAAGAAACATAAAATCAGAGGTGAAAGTGAGTAGTTAGAAAAGAGGCTTCTAAAACTGGTGCTGTCACTGTTGAATTTATGACTACCAAAAGATTCTCACATTCTCTCCATATCCCAGTTACTCATAAAATGAAAAGAATGAGATAATATTCTTCTCTGAGCCATTTTCTGGGGAATATGGTTGGTAATTATTCCTAGAAAGAAAGTGTTCTATATTAAAATAAACTTCAACAGTATATGTCTGGATATATTAGAACCATAGTAAAAACATATCCTTTCAGTTGACATAGTAAACAGTATTGTTTAATAAAGACATATAGTGAATTTGGCATAATTCATTTTCCCAAACTTTTACCAAGACAATCCCTTATTTATAGAAGAAAGTATCTTGCTGAAATTTGTCATGTTACTCGGTGTGTAATTGTCTAATTACAATGGCCCAACTCTCAACCTAAGTAACTACTGCTAATTTATTGTACACTCTTAAATCTTGTAGAAATTATTATTTGTAAAAAATATGAAGGCATAAAAGACTCCACTGTAATATAGTATACATGTACATAAAACATATGGAATGTACACATTACAGCTAGAGTGTTTAAATTTATTTGCTCCTCATGTGACAAGGAATTTATGTCACCTGCTCCTTCTATATTCAGTTTTTAGTTCTATAAAAAGCGTGAGGATATAAATTGTACAAAGAATGTGAAATATAAGTGATTCTAATCATAAGTGTTAGGCACACTTATTTTAATATTTGCTAAAATAATTTTCACACAATAATCTCAACATTTCCTTGGAGTAATAGATCCAGGATGTGTGTGAAAAAATTATTTCCTGTGATCTCTGTTTCTTCCAGAATGAGGATATATCCACGAGGAAGATAAAATTTTATAACTGCCAAGATAGCCAGTGGTTTCCAGCAGCTGCTGTGCCTTTTTCTTAGCAAATTCACAGCCTGGGTCTGGAGCTTATTCCCTTTAGATAATAGAGGTTATCTGAGGGAAGTCATAACTACTGTTAGATTTTTGGTTGTCTTTTTATATGCAGTGATAACCGTCTTCCCCTATACAATATAACATTCTTGGGACAATAGAGAAGAAGGACAGATGGACACGGCGAGCTGTGGAGTGCCAACTCTGGCTCTTCTCTCTTTTCCTCTACATGTTCTACTGAGCCCTTCATCTCTTTTGACCATATCCCATAAGACATCAGATGTGTCCATGAGTTTGATTCTTATCTCTGTCACTAGATGGCTGTGGTCAAATTCCCTCATTTGCTTTCATTACTACTTGTTCATGTAAACAGTGGGTAGAAGCAGGTGTGGTTGTTAAAAAGCAATTTAGTTAGAGTTGAAACACACTCAAAGGCTTTGTATGAAGTTTAGCACAAAGAGAATATAATGGAAATGTTCCCTTCTATCATTTTGATGTTAATTTAAGCTTTTTGGTTTTTGGCTTTTCAGTGTCTCTCTGACTCAAAACTTTCTTCTTTATCTTTCCAAATCCATCTTCCATAGTCCTCCTTCCAGAGTTTCCTGTTTGAAGCCTCATAAAGATTTCCAGTTTCCAATAGGATGGAGTCCAAAATCAATAGCATGAGGACTCATTCTTGTTTAGACTTGCTGTCCAATACCAGCTGCCAATGAGGACTCAGACACCTGCAATTATATTTTCATATTTTTGAATTTTTGAAAATTTCCCTTGCTGTCCAAATGTTCTACCTCAAACCTTCACAGCTGCTACAGTATTTCTGTCTGTCAAGATCCAGGTATTGCATCACACAGTAAAATTTTATATCCAGAAAGCTGGATACAATCATACTGAAACGTGATTGTATTTCTTACACTTTGCTACAGTGTCTTATCTGTCTGTCCCTGTCTGTCTCTCCCTTCTCCTCCTTCCTTCCATTCCTCTCTCCTTCTTTCCTTCCCCAGAGACTGGAGCTGAAAGTAGGGAATGATGCTTCCTCAGGATCTGTACCTGCAAAGGAGACCTGACATCATTTTTTGAATGCTTAAATGAATGAGAGATCATGGGACATAATGTGCCTTCCTTCCTGAATTCATAAAATTATCACAAAAATACAGCAAAATCGAAAGAATAGCCACAAAGAAAAACACCTTACATGCATAACTGTGAATTAACTAATGTGTTTGTTTTTCTGTGCCTGACCTTTGGAGTAGAAGGAAATTAGAATCACTTAACCAAACATACCAAATATGGTAATTTTCTGTTACAAATACAAGAATTTAAAATAGAATAAAGTCACTTTCCATTCTTTTTTGAGTTGTCCTATATTTCCATATTTCCTCTGAATATTTCTGATATCATTTAGAAGTCATAATTCATAATTACTTAAATATATGAAGTGAACTTGCCATTCTTTGAAAAGGTTAGTGCTATCATAATATATGTAAATTTTATTTTACAAAAAAAATGACAAGCAAAATTATGACTCAAGTCAGGGTTTTATAAAGCATTCACTGGAATATGATTCCTTTTGAAGTAATTTTCATTTAATCCCTCATTAGAGATTCAACCCTTACTTATGAGTGATTATAAAGTTGATAATACTTAGTGTCTTTGATGAATGGTCCAATGGAAATAAGGTCAAATTTAGAATTTTCTTCTCTTTAAAATCATTGCATATTTTACATTTTACATTACTGTTTTATAGACTTTCAGTGACTAGACAAATAGGGCCCTGGGTCATACATTATGAATATATAAATAAATGAGCATTGATGTATCCACAGTGCCTAGGGATGAAGGATGAAGTTGAGATATAACCCTAGGGAATGTGGAAGCAGAAGCGTACACACAATCCCATGAAGTACTGGGGGCAAAGAACAAATCAGTCTTGATCAAGTTCCAGCTTTTGTGTCTGTCACAATGAGGCAAAAGCCCATGATTGAAAGAGGAAAGATCTGTTTATCTGGATATGTTGTCATGATTTTCACAACTGGTGTTTGTTTTCCAGTCTTCATCCCTAATGTTTACATATCCAATCTCCAAGACTGCATGTTTCTTCTGATGACATTCTCCCTTGTTTCATCTTTGCAATTGGTTTAAACCCGGGGCTGCCAGCAAGGGAATATTCTACTAGGCCACATCTGGAACCTCTGGACTCTTAGCTTATGTCACACTGGGCTTCCGAACTACTTGACTGCAGGAAACACTGATGTGAAAAAAGATAGGCACAGGAACGGCTACAGAATGATGAGGAATGATGTGTGGAATTCTGCCAGCACGGAGCTTGCTTGGGTTTTGCTTCCGTTTTCCAGCAGTGTCAGGGATACTGACACTTGGATAGCCCAAAGCTGGGAGGACAAACCGCTGAAGTGAAGGAACAGTTGAGGAAGAGCACAGAACCTCACAAAGAGCGTAGAACCTCACAATCAAATACAGCCAGTGGACAGTTCGGTCATCCTATTGCTGAGCAAGATATCCAGCTCCCACCAAGCACAATGAGGGTTTAATTTGGCTCACAGTTTCTGACAGTTCAGTTCAAGCTTGTCTGTCTAAAAGGTGGGAACATCATGGCAGAGAGGTGTCAGGGTGCAAAACTGTTGACTGCCTTCTGAACAGAAAACAGAGCAAGGGGCCAATACCAGAAATGAAAGGGCCACAAACCAGATACTGTCCTCAGGGTCAGGTCTGCAGGACCCACCCAGACACCCAGGAGTGTGCTTTGCTAATGTATGAGCAGCTCCTGAGCCAGTCAAGTTGATAATCCAGTTTAAATGTCAGACTTGACATTGTTGGGA
Source organism: Petromus typicus (assembly GCA_004026965.1). Lineage (NCBI taxonomy): Eukaryota > Metazoa > Chordata > Mammalia > Rodentia > Petromuridae > Petromus > Petromus typicus. The sequence continues at coordinate 26,976 of PVIR01003762.1, read as the reverse complement.
TCCTGACATGGGTTAGGAACTGCGCTGTAGTTCTGTTCTTCTTCTTTCTATAAAATAAAGGTGAGACTGTAAGACATATGGTGAGAGATGCATCCCCAGCCTCTCAGTAGCCATATTCATGACTAATAAATGAAGAAATATTGAGAGACCACTGTTCTTGTTTCAGCTGGGGACACACAGTATTCTCCCATTCACCTGAAGCAACTTTTTGACAAAATTTGCCTGAGATGGTACCACGTTTGAGTTCTTCCATATTCATGTCTGGCTGCTTTTACTTCCTTACTTGCTTCCGACAGCAAGTCTTCAGTAAATAATTTGTATCATGTACGATCCTTAACCCCAGATCTTCCAGTAAAGCTGACTCTTTTGAAAAAATGGTCTTCTTTGAAAGATGTCTTCTTTGAAAGTTCTGGTGTAGACTAAAAATAATGATAATAAATAATAATAAAAACATAGTAAGATGCTTGCTGGAATGCAAAGGGCAAAATAAACACTGATTATTATTTCTTCCTTATTGAGGATGATCAGGGGGTTTTATCAATGCCTGTCATAGTTGATTCAAGCTAATTTTATGAAGATTCACTTTTTAGAGATTCGAATTCTAAAGCAGCAAATTATATATTCCTTTTAGTCTAGAAAATTGCTTTTAATAGCAAACAGTAAGGGTTGGGCATATTTTTCTATGGTGGTAACTATTCGCAGCCTTACTAATCAATGTGTACATGAAAGTGGAGTTAGTTCTGCATGTGAAATCACTGCTTCACCCTGTACCACGGTGGGCAGTGGTGAAGAATATAGGTTTTCAGGTAATAAAGAGCTGAATACAAATTCGTACACTGCCCGAATCCTCCTTGAAATGAGCAAATCTGTCAAGGTTCCAGTGCTCTAATCAAGTGAGAGCTTAGAGTAAGAACTGACATATAGTAAGTACTGAAAAAATGGTCGCTTTTTGCTATTATTGTATTTTATGGCCATTCAGTGTTCCCAAAAGGTTCTTCAATCCACGCTTTGATGAAAATTCTTAAGATATGCTGGTATTCTATTATGAAAATTTATCCCAGGTGCAAGGTGATTGGTGATAGAAAAGTTTGAGAAGCTCTTCGTCACTCTTCTAGGTCTCCAAGGCTTTGTTTAGTGAATTATTGTTTTAAGGGGCACATCAAAGGAACATTTCCACTTGTCACAGAAAATATATTTAAACTATAATTCAGACTAAGCTAGAATTTGCAGAAAGGCCACTGAGTAATTTTTAGTAAAATAAAAAAATATTATCTGAGATATTTTTCTTCACTTGGTGAGTTGTGGGTCTAGACTAAAAGCTCTACCATTATACTTTACAAGGCCAGTAAATATTGATAATACTCCTCTGAAAACTCGCAGATCATGATAGTCAATTTCCTTTAAAGAAGAGTGTAGTAAGTTTTACTTAAAGGCAAGGGATGGACTTGAAGTAATTTTTATGCCTTTTTCATGTTCTGTTATTCTTAATTTATCACAGTGACCTTTTTACTAATCCTGAGGTAGGGATATTCAAGTTTCTCTTTTATATCAGTAAATTTATTATGGCCTCTAATTAGCTCTCTCCACCTCTCCAGTTAAAAATAGATTGATTTTTTTCTTCAAGAAAAATAATAGAATAAGCTGTCATTTCCCTTGAAATATAAGCTTGTAATTCAAGCAAAACTTACATGTTTTCTTGGGAAAATCTTTCATAGAAGTGATTTTTATTTGCCTCTGGGCTTCCAAACAGCTGTCTATTCCCTCCTGCTAAGAGTGCTTCAGGGCTAGACTCCTGGGCATCACAAGAGCACAGGTCAAAATGCTTTGAAATGCACGCTGTTCCTCTGGACTGCTGGTTGAGGACACCCATTGAAATCTCAGCAGTGCCCTGCCAGGGTGAGATTTCTCGTGGTTGCTGTACAGCATTGTTTCTTCACACATTTTCTCCGCAGGGCACTCACAGACACGTTGGAGGGAGCCAGTTGTTAGCTTCTGTGAACTTCTTGTATCAGTTGACATTTCAGAGTCTTCCTTTTTTACACTGTGGAATTTGCTTTGTTTGTGGGGCTGGTCCCCAGAAACAACTGAGTGTTTACATATCCATGTTTGCATATTTATATGGATACATAGTCACCCACATATTTTGCTTACTAACTGAAAACTGACATCTTGAATCTCTTGAAAAATAATTTATTACTTTGAGTTTGGGGATAAAAGGGAAAATTGAGTAAGTTGGGGATTATTTAAGGCAGTTAATATGTTTTATTGTGCAACTGCCATGTACTTCAGTTTTTAATATGATGAAGAGTAATATAATAACACCAGCTTAACGTGATTGGATGACTCATTGTTTTTTAGATAGTCTGTCATCTGTAATGTGCAAATTTCTAAGTTTGTGTGTTAAATTGGCAAAAACATAATATTGAAGATTTATGCTTGTGGAAAAGCTGGGTTCAAAAACATAGGTGGCAACACAGACAGAGAAAGTGAAACACTTGCATTACCAGTGGGAAGATAAAATTGTTGAGTCATTAGAAAACAGTTTAGAAGTTTTTAGAATGTTGCATTATAAATTATTGGACAAACCAAAAAATTCAGTACTAGATAGCTACTCAAGAGAAATTAATTTTATTTCCATGAAAAGATCTGTATCAAAGCTTGAGGCAGTGTTATTTGCAATGGATAAAAAAGAGAAATACGTCCATTAACTGGTGAATAGATGAAGTAACTATGGTAAAGTCATACAACACTCTTTAAGAAGAAACAGCAATGCACTATCAAAACCTGCTACCAGATGGTTAAATTTTACAAGGATTCAACTACATGACATAGGCTGCATGCAAAAGATATCAAGTTATATAATGCCATTTTACAAGGGACCCGTGTTGTTGTTTCCAAAGCAGGTTGCAAAAAGTTAATCCCATAACTGGCTTGTTGGAAGAAGTGAGTCCAGCTGAAAGCTTTGTGCCAAGGTCAGAGCAACTTGCACCCAAATTCCATTCTCACAATTAAAATCTTCTTTCTAGAATGATAATGATCTAATTACAGTTATATATTTTGTTCATTCTGTTCCTAATTCAATAATGATTTGTCTTGTCCTTCATGAGCCTCATTTGCATTTATTTCCATAGAAACTGCATGATAGCATGCCCACACACATAGTGCTGCCCTTGCATGTAGCTTGCCTTTACCCCAACTAGTGACTAATACAAATGAGCGGCTTGGATGGATCAGCATCTTTACTGGTTGTCCTGGGGCCTGTTTTCTGTCTGTCTTTGTTTCGTCATTTAGCTTTTATTTTTCCTCGCAGGCTTGTGTCATCCACTGGGCAGGGGACTGAGCCTACTGCAGAAGTTTGCAATAACATTTCAGAGGTCCCCAGTTGTAAGTAAAAGATCCATAGTCTATTTGGTGGAAATAATAAAGCCTCACTTAAATGAGTAAGAATGGTTGAATAAAAATACTTGAAAATAATCTTACATTGAAACAAAAATCATTTTTCATCATGCATTTTTAAGTCATCCAGTTCCTCTGTCTATGATTGGAATATATCTTACAGTCTTTCAGGGTTAGTGTCAACTGTTAAACCTCATACTCGGCTTTTTCTGAGTCATTCTCCTTGTTAAAATTTTCTCAGAACTTCTACAGCAACATCCTGGTCCTTTTGTTACGACTGTGTCCATTTCTTGATGAGAGTGGTGCTTTCAAAAGACTTGGTTCTCAGTAACAGTTGAGTTAAAGTGAAAAGGAATGTGATGCTTATTTCGTTACAAAAGATTTTGAGGTCCCATTAGAGTAACTTAGGTTTCTACAATGGGTAGTTGAACTTTGAAGAGCTCTGGAAAAAAGGAAGTTGCACTGAATAACTGTGTTCTCAGGCGCTACTCATGAAATACTTTGTGCCTGTGTGAGAAAAAGATTAAACAGGCTGATTTAAGAACCAAATTGAGGTGCATACTAACTAAATTCTACTAATTCAATAACCAGAAACTAGATACTTTTGTAATAAGTATGCTTGAAGGACATAGAAATCTTCATTTCATGATTCCTAAATTTTTAAAGATCTGTACTATTCCCTCATAGCATTATTTCAGTCCACTGAAGAGTTTTTAAAAATTAAGTGATTTTGTATTTTTGAAACCAATTGCTGAGTTATCCATGATTATCTGTCATATCAGAACATGAAATTCATGGAACCCAGACAGCCAGGCATTTGACGTCAGAGTTGTCGACATTTCCACACAAAGCTAGGGATGTGGAGCAGAAAGAAACACTTCCGTGGCACACATGAAGCCCTGATTTTGATCACTAATATAGAACACCCTATGGTTTCCTAAAATGATTACTAGGCACATATAAATATCTGTCTAGCACTATTCTTAAGGAGTAAAAACAGCTTATTGTATTGGGAATAGATGGGTCTGATAAGTGTAGGTTTCCTATCAACTGAGTTTCTTATGAATTTAGGGTTTGAAAGTTATTTTAAGGCATCACATATGTGATCATTTCTTTTGGCGATAGCATGACTGGTTAGGCACTGTTAGGGTGTGTCTTCAAAGATGTCTTCAGCTTTTAGTGTGTGAATCTAAGAACTGAATCGCGAATATTTGTATGGGCTCCATCTAATCAGCCCAGAGCTGGAGTAGAACAACAAGGCAGAGTAAAGAGGACTTTGCTTTCTGTCTTTGGGACATCATCCTTCTGCCCTTGCACGTTAGAACTCCTCAGGCTCCTGCCTTTTGACTTTGATTTAAACTTGTGGCCATATGAGTTCGCAGGTCTTCTATTTCCCTCATCCTAAAGCTCAAAGACTTGGATCAAGCTAGTTATTGGCATCTGTGCGCCATGTAGATGGTATATTTTGAGGTTCCTTAGCTTGGAGATGACCAGTTATTGGGACTTGTCAGCCTCTAACATCATGTGAGGAAGTTAACTAGTAAATTCCCTCTATTAAATATCTTTCCATCCATCTATCTAGTTCTGTTTGTCTGGAGAACCCAGACTAACACACACAGACACACAGACACACAGACACACACACACACACACACACACACACACACACACACACACACACACACTCTGCCTTTTAGGAAGTTTTGCTTCATCAAGAGGAATTAGAAAATTTCAGAATTAAAGTGTTTAAAGGGGAGTAGACAGGAGAAATCAATTGGTCAAGGGGAGAAAATGTTAGTCAAGAACATATTAGAGCCAACACAGTACATACCATGAGAAAACTCCCTCCCGCGGCAGACATATTTATAGATACATCTGTGTTAATGTTCTCTACATTTCTATGTATCTGCTAAAAGAGATTTTTCACTACTGAGTACGAAGCTCATCCGATGGCACTGTAAACTTTGGTGGTTAACTCTACAAAATTCTTCATTAGTCACCTACATAAAATTCTACCATACAGTTCTGACATATGACAAGTCCACACAGAGAATTTACTACTTCCACTTAGTCTTGTGCTGATTGTTAATTTCCAGTCCTTCGAATACAAAGCACAGGATACATTTCACAACACAGAGAAGTCAAACAAACTTAGCTCAATTTTGAAAAGCTTTTTTTTTTCTAAAACACACAGTTATCAGAGCCAGACATTTCACTGCTGTTTCAGATCTAAAAATGATAAAAAAAAAAAAACCCAAAAAACAAAAACAAACACTTGGTCATTGTGGTGGATGATCTCACTAGTTCTATGCTTCCTACCCTGCGTCATCAGGATTGGTTAATTTGTTTGTTAGAACCACTTAGTTACTTATTCCTGATTTTATAACCAAACTTAGACCAGCCAAATAGGTTTTCTATTTCCATTGAAATGAATATTGAAGAACTTAATGAGTATTTTATGTTGATATCCAGCATTGTAACTTACCCTCGTTGAACTGGAAAAGCCTATCTACTCCTTCCTAGGTGATGCCATAGCTGTTTAAATAAAGGACATGAAATCATTCATTCCATTTGACCCTCCCTGTCTTTCTTCACAAACCTACCAATAGCATGGCCTTTAAAGGATGGTTTCCTAGCACCGGACAATTACATAGGCTGTATAAGGCTCCGTGTGAGAGCGATCATGCACAAGAGCTGCAGTTTTGGGTCTCCCTTTGTGTTCTGTGTTAAAAGACCAGCCACTAAAACATGGATTTTTTTCTTTGTCCTGCTACTATTGCCAAACAACTGGCATCCATGGAAACTAAGTTTTGTTCAATCCAGGAAAATGTCACAAAACATTGAAAGGCAAGGATGTCTTGTATTTTCAATTCAGCGCATAATAGCTTTGCTGAAGAATGAAAGGTACAAGAAAAGCCTAATTACTGAGTTGTAAATTATTTTTTGCTTTTAAAAAAAAATTCTGAATATTTTCAGGCAAGATAAATGTTCCTTCAAGTATTTCCAATATTCCTGATGTTACTATTAAATTATTTATGCTGCAACTCAGCACGGAAAGTGAGGCAAGTTCAGATTAAATGGCTTGATTGGTAACTGGAGTTCTTTCATCATTACATAAAATTAGGCAGGAAATGAGGCATAAAGATGTAAATGCTGAGTTAGTTTTTAACAATTGGGTGGTAAATAAAGGCACAGCAAAAATAGCAAAATCACAAAGATAAATTCACACAGGTTTTCAAAATATATCATGACATTACGGAAAGATTTGTACGGCACTCACGATTTCATATCATGGAATAGGTTATCCTTTTCTCCTAAATGTCATTACCATAATTTTCTTTTACATGGTATTTAATGCTCAAGAGCCATATTTTTTCATAGTGAACTCTGGAAGGATTTTTTGGCTATTATAGATGGAAGAGTGGAGGTAAGAAAAGCATGCATGTCTCAATATTCTTGCCTTTTCTACTTTTCTAAATATTACTGAATCAGTGCATTAGCATTTTATGTGGTAGTACCTTGATCTATGTCGCCTAGTAACTATCTATTATTAGTCTGTTAATATTCATACCTGGCTGCAAATATATTTGCCTTTTCCAAATATACGGAAGAATTAAAAGTAGATAAATGGAAAATATTTTGGAAATATTTAGTTTCAAGAGAAAAATATGCAGGAAAATTTGGATGAATTGATCATTATAATTTATCTTTATTAATTTATTAAAAGGGAAAAATGATGAGGCAGTACATTAAAATTTATCCATCAAGAGGTAGAAAGGAGGTTTATGACAGGAGCTTATAAAGTGTAGCCTAAACTAGAAACTGCTTCTAGTCAATAGACTGTGACAAAGAATATGATGGACTCTGACTTTCACAATTAAGGTGCACAAAATCATGAATACAATCATGGTGGTAACAGGATTTCTCACATGATAAACTTTTAAGGGCGGACTCCAGCCAGTATCCAATATCCAGCAAAGAAGGGACGCCCTCAGTTTAATACCCTTATGGAATTGAATCTTGTACAAAGGTCCTGTAAAAGAGCTTAGATGAGGGTCTGAGTGCTAGCAAAGGGCAGCCAATATTCACGTCTTAACTGAAGTTTCATGTGAGACCATGAAGTAGAAAGACGATGATAACGCAAGGCTGGATCCGGATGCATGATCACAAAATCTGAGAGATGATACATGTATGTTCTCTTAACTCATTCATTTTGTGATAATTTGCACATAGTAGGCCTACAAAAGGACTACATAAGTTCTCCCACAGGTTGTGTAGACATCCTAAGACAATATGAGCCTCTTGCCAACTAATTAGCAAAATATAGAGAAAAGTGATTGTCTGAATATTGTCTATGAGCTGTCTGTATGAACTAAGTTTTTATTTATTTATTTATTTATTCATTTATTTTTGAGACAAGGTCTTGCTTTGTAATTCAGGCTGGCACTGAGCTCAGCCTCAAACTCACATCACAGAAATCCTCCTGCCTCTGCCTCCCGAGTGCTGGGATTATAGGCGTGAGCCACCACGCCCGGCAGTGTGGTATGTGGTACTGGTTGCTGCTGGGCGTGAGTCTCCACGCCCAGTATTGTATGTGGTTACCAGGGGATCAAATCCGGGCCCTTGCACTTGCAAGACAGGCGCCGGAATCACCGAGCTAAATCCCCAGCCCTATGAATTAAGTTTATAAAGAAAGATTTTAACTAAATGAAAGCCTTTAAAAATTTAAGTAAGGTAAAGATTTAAGACAAAGGTGATGAGAATTATTATCTCATGAGCTAATTAATCTCATATATCAGTGGATTTTGCAGAATCTGGAGGAATATAAAGAAACTAGATGTCCCCAAGCCAGACATGTCCAATGAGCTCTTTACAGACACTGAGCTCTAGGAAATTCCTGGCGGGATCTTCTACGAAGTGCTCTAGTGGGGACATTCTCTTTTGTCAGATGAGATCCCACCCTATTCTTTGTACATGTGGTGTGCTAGCAGAAAGTCTAGTCTTTTCACTGGAAAATTCAAAAACCTGGATAATGATTTCACTTTAAGAGAGGGCCATTTAATTCTCCTGTGGACAAAGAGCTGCCCAATTGTCTGGGTGTGGAAATTTTTTTCCCAGAAATGTTTTTTGATTTTTCTCAAGTATTTGGCTAAGAACACTGAGCTCCTATATATCTGTGTCATTTGCTTGGAGGGAAAAAGTTTACCAATAAAGATTCAAATTTAAAAAAAAAACATGCTAAGGGAAATCATGAAGTCATTAGATCTCAAGACTCTAAAAGGACCTCAGTCCCTTTTATGTGTACCACACATGACATCCATTGTCAATGAAGATTTGAGCCTAGTTCTTGTGCCAGGATGTATCAGCTGCAAAAGCTGCCTCAAGGAATCAAATGATAAGACTTCTTGAGTCAAAGGAAGCAGAGCTCAGTGTTTCAGCATTTGCAGAGGCTTGTTGGACCCTTTCTATCTTAATATTCAACTTTTATACACAATCATCTTTGTAATCCACAGGGAATTTTTCCCAGGAAGTCCCACAAACAGCAACATCAGAGGCGCTTAAATCCCCTTTGTAAATGGTGCATAATTTGCATCGGAATCTACTCACATCTTCCTGTATACTTTAAATCATTACTAGATTATTCAGAATACCTATGAACAATCCAGTGTAAATGTTATGGAAATAGCAGTTATACGGTATTGTTTAGAGATAATGATAAAAAAGAGCGTAGACATTCAGTGCACGTCGTATTTGATGTGTTTTTGGTCCAGAGTTGTTTGGATCTGCACATAGGAGTTTCCTGGATGCACAGTCTCAACTAAATGCATTTATGTCTTCCTTGGGATCAGACTGGGTAATTAATTCAATAAATCATTAAAATATTTGTCAAACAAGTTCCACTGAAGTAGTGCTCTGTCATTGTCTACAGGGCTATTTCTGGAGTCAGAGGAGAGCTATTCCTGTGTGATTCCTGAGTTGGGAAACATTAGCTGTGTGAGCCTGGGAATTCTGCATCTTTCTGTTTTACTCTGTAAAATATTGATCACAATACTCATTTCAGGATCGACTGTGGCTCTTACATAAGTTAATATATGCAAAGTGATCTACCTTGTGCATATTAAGAATTCCATAATTGCGACCTATGTGCACTTAACTAACTGATTCTCTTACTCTTTCTGATTACAGATCAATGAGAAGTTTATCTTTTAAGGCCACTCACATTTTGCTGTAATTAAGCTCTTGTACTAGAGTAGCAAGAGATTTCCTTTGCAATAGAAACAAACTCAGACTCTGTGGTGGCAAGGAACTACACCAAGATGCATTGTAGAAGCCACATCTGGTTGTCAAAATGTGCAAGTGGCAACCTTGTGGTAGTTTCACTACCACTGTCCACTGATGATATGCTTTTGCTACTTCCTGGTATGTGGCTGAACTCTACATCTTTAGCTCCTTGAAATTAGGTGTGGCCAGGAGAACAGTCCTTAAATGGTTTCCTGAGACTCATCTTCTCTTTCCTTCTGTGTCCCAGCAATATTTTAAAAGCCTCATCAACCCATTTTTTGCAGTAGGGGGAGATTGAACAAAATAAGAATATTTTCTTAAGAAAACAAAGACTTTATTAAAGCACCTGGACTAATTAACTAATTAAAAAATTTAGAAATGAAGAGGGTATTTAGAAAAATAAAATTAAAAATTTAAGAAAAGTTGTGAAATTAAGTATAAATTTAAGAAAGTTGTGAAAATCCTCTGAAAACTAGAGGAACAGAGATGAAATGTGAACAACACAAAAGGTGGCATGAAAATAAGATTGAAATGTGATATAGTCCACTACTGATGAGGTCAATGTATCAGTAGCATCAATTCCATATGAACCCATGTCATCTTCCCCAAAGTAGTCGATGCAGAGAGGAGGGGCTCCTTTGGGGGAGTGCTGCATTTTGTAATATAGCTTTCAGGAGGCATTCAGATCACAGTGAGCTCTAGCCACTTGGAAAGAGTAGAGAAGAAATGACCAGAGGACGGGAGGTCATGCAGGTAGATATTCAGGAAGGAAAGCTTTTAAAAAACTCCAGGATAAAATGAGAAAGACGAAGAAAGAAAAACAATGATTTTTTTTTTAATATAAACCATTGCATGTGGGCTTGTGGTTTTTATGTAGAATGAGAGATTCAACCTGTATCGATCTCAATTTTTAAATCAAAAACTTTGCAACTAATGATCTAATGTGAATTATCCATGTGCTGCAGTTTCATTCTTCCAAATAATTAACTTTTGCAAGTTACTTTTTAATCAGAACTCTAACTGTATTTTAGATTTTTGAGTTCCCATTATATTGCTGATGTCCTCTGTAATTTTTTTTTCCTTTCCTGACAGCTACATAGTAATATCTGCAGTTTTACATTCACTTAATTGTTTTTACAACTTTCATATACCTCCATTTCTAACACACAATGAATTTCAAGGCAGCTAGGTAAGTTGTATATAGTCACATTGCCCAAACCTAGGACTGAGAAAAACTTCATCTTCCTTCAGGATTTATTTCACTGTCGCTGAAATACTTCCCTTTAGGAGAGGTTGGCACTGCTTTCCGAATTTCTCCTGACTGGACCATGTAAAGGGACAGCTGTGACAGCTGACCTTAACATCCAGAAGCATTTTCTGAGTTTGAGTGGATTTTTATTGATATCATTGAAATGCGAATTTTTACATGGCAAGATGCTTGGAAGTCTTGGGAGTGATTAAGTGCTTAGGGAAAACCCTAAAGGGGTTATTTTAGATAATAAGAGGGTGACTTATTCTAAGCCATATTTGGGTCCCTATGGCCCAGGAACACAGAATTAATTTTTTCTGGATTACATGATTCACCATGGAAGAGGTTACATGAGTTTTTATAGTCAAAGAATAAAAGAAATCCATGAATCAATATGTTTGCAAAATATGTACCTGGGGCCGTCAGGTGGGCAGGCTCTAGCAAGAGGCAGAGATCTCTTGTACAGGGTTTGGGATGTTTATTGCATTCTCAGCTTGAGGCCTGATGGAAGCTCAAGCCAGACTTTGCATCGATCCGGTTCCCATCTCGTCTGTACTCCTCAGAGAGTCTTCAGGCTCTGGAATGAGGTGAGGCTTCTTCAGAAAACTTGCATCCACAGTTCTCTTTCTTGCTCAAACACCGTACTGTGTTTGTGCAAAAGCCAAATATATTTGTCACACAGAGCTAGGAAGGATTGCTTGTAGGATTCATTGAAACCAAAGATTTGATGATATATGGTCTGTCTCTCAATAGATGAAAGCACCCGGTTAATGTTAATGTTTGTTAATGTTAATGTTAAGTTAATGTTGATTCAATCCTTGGCCCCAGGGAATTTGGAGCAGCTACCCAAGGAGACATTGTGCTTCCTGGGCATAAAGAGCCACTGATAACTGGCACCAATTCAGGTAATTCTTCTCATGAAAGTTTTCCCACATTTGGACACCAAAATTAGTGACATAAAGTAACAAGTAAGAACAGAATAGCTTATTCTGAGCCAAATATAAATGACATTGGTCAGGGACACAGATTCAAATTACCCCAAATAACATATTTTCCCAAATTTCTTTTATTATCAAGCTTTTGTAACTGAAAAGCTTTAAAGAATCAGATCCTAGGGATAGTTAAAATGATCACATCTTATCCAGAGATTTAAGTCTATTGAACTCACTTATTTATTCTCTTACTAATATTTTTCTTATTTACTAATAATCTCAAATTGTTACAGAGAGACCCACTGTAGAAAGCAAATGTCACTAAATTTAAGCACAGTCACTTAAAAAATTAATCAAGAAAAGAAATCGGTAGAATAGGCAGGAGTGAATCACTTTTATAAAAGAATTACTCTTTGGAAGGGAATGGATGCATAGAGCATTGATTAATCAAGACCAATATTTCTTTGTTGTTTTGACAATCATTAGTAAGTAATCTAAGCTTATTTTACTTAATTTAAGAGAAAAGTCTTGAATGGAAATGAGTGACACTTCACACAAATGAAGTTTACAAGGGGAAGCCTAAGAAAAACTTAGGATAGTCATAAAAGTTCATAAAGCACAGTGGTATTTGTTTCAGATTATAAATCTGCAGAACAGGGAAGAGATTGTGTTGATAAAAGGATGTTTGCAAGTTAATTGCTTTTACTTATTTATTTATAGTTTTAGCCATGAAAGCACTTCTTTTTAAGAGAGATTTCAGCTATCAACCAGGGCTCTTAATTAAGCTTTACAGATGATGAGGAAGTTTAATTAAGAAATATCAGCATGTTTATTGCAAAATTCAACATTGTAATCCTCAAAGTGAGCTTATCTGATAAAGTCAAAGCTCCTGGTTGTTCCAGAATCTTGTAGTTTTCTATTCATAGATATTTTTAGGCAAAAAATGGGTAATACATCTGCATATTATTTTTAGATTTTCTTTTTTTTTTTTTTTTTTTTTGGTCTTACGTTTTTCCTGGCTTGGTTCTTGATAAGTTCTCCTGCTAATGAGTTATTATGAAAATAAATAACTATGGATGAAGAAGAAATATCTTGTCGTAGTTTAAAAACTGGTTAGTGTTGCAACAAGGAGAGTCCTCTGTTTGAATGGAGGAAGGTTAATGGGAAGCTGCCCTGGGATGGAGATGGGAAACTGTGCTGCTTGGTGGAGGCTTTCATAGCTATGGGAAGAGGTTGGTTTCTGGCAGTCTCTCCAAAGAACTGAGGTCTGGATTCTTGGAAAGTCAATCTGTAATTTTTCTGTGCAGTCTTGTCAACAGTTCCACATGTTCCTCTGTGTGGAAAGAAAAGTTCCTGAGTCAATTTTTATTGCTGCAGCATTATTACTTTTAGGCGAGAGTGGTCCACTTTGTTCTGACACAGTGGTGACACACACACACACCCGATCAAAATGTCACATCTTTCCTTGAGTGCAGGACTCTCAGTATCCCCTTCTCTGTGATAGAAGTTAGGAAGAAGCCTCGGCAAATAATTGGCATTTTGAACACAGATGACATATAAGATACTTTTTTCACTAATCAACATAGACAAACACACACTTCTTCCCACCGCCATGATACATGACTCCTTACTATCCTTTTTTTTTTGTCACAGAAAAAGGATTATGTGATAAAAATGAGAATATCATGGAAAAAAGCTTCTCCACATCTAATGTAGACAACCACAAAATAACTTTGTTTATATGCTATTTGATTTCACTGAGATCAAACGTTGTGTTAGGTCATCAGAAAATATCAATTAATGATTTACATATGTACATAAAGCTTTGTCTACAAGATGGCCAGGAAGTTTAATCATTTGAGTCATGCATTAGAACAGTCGGATCCCCCATGCATTAGAGCAACCTGTTGCATGCAGGGTGACTAGGGTGCATGTCTGTGTATATAGGGTCTGGTTGTTAAGTTTGTTGTGGGTGGGATGATGGAACAAGAGTAGGTACAAAAATGTTGAAGACTAACATGAGTAGAGCAAAGAAAAGATGAAATCAAGTTAGTTGGTGTTTGCAAAACCAACATATGGGGTCTAAAGAGAAAAGCCTACAGTCAGTGGCTTGTGACTGCTGGGATGCTGGGTCTGGTGGGAGGAATTCTTGTTCATTTTGGGAAGACTTGGGAAAATGGCTCTTTCAAAGACCATAGGAGAGTTGACAAAGAAGGCTTGAAGTCTGTATAGGTGTATTGGAAAGGTGGGCTAGATGAAAATACTGATTTTTTTTTCCATAATAAGGGCCGTGGCAAAGATTGTCATATACTATATTGATTTCCACCCTCACACACAGTGATCTGAGTGATAATAGATTTCTTGTTTTGTTTGGGGATAGTCTGGCATAGTAAATCTCTCTTATTTCTCTCTTTAATTTTTTTCCCCTTTATTGAGTTTATCAATACATTTTAAGCATACATTATGATCACATTCAACCTTGAGAATTTGTACCTATGCGTGATGTATCTTGATTCACACTGACCCCTCTTGTGTACTGACAGACCACACTCTTGCTGCCCAGTAACCTTCTGCTCGTTGTTACAAGGTCCTTTTTACAACGACCGCTCTTTCCTCTCACTGGCTCATCCCACAGATGCTGACGTAGCAAGCTGTTCATCTCCCTGTGGTTGCTTGTTTATGTATCTTTGATAATCCTTTCAAAACAGCATCCGTTCTTCTTTATCTGTACATTAGTAGCTTGTCTAATATCTAACCACAATGTGGACTCTAAAAGACAAAAGCTTTTCTTTGTTTTATTTTCCACAAAACACTCAGACCTCAGATAGCATTTAGAGCATACTAGGTGGGTAGAAATACTTGGGGAAGAAAAATGAAAATTGTCACACCTACTAGTGCTGATTTATTTACAGGGAAAATGTCCCAAGATCCCCAGTGGATCTCTGAAGCTACAGGTTTTACCAAATCATACATATCCTATTTTTTCTCTATGTACATAATTATGATAAAATTGAATTTATAAATTAGGCATAGTAAGATATTAACTGCTAATTAATAAATGGATTAACTAGTTGATCAACAACTAGTAAAATAAATTGGTGGCTGTCCAAAACCATAGAAAGTATTTGTGGAAGAGAGGACTGCTGTATCAGTAGCAGATTCTCCTTTGGGCTCTGAATTAAAATCAAATCATCTTAATCTATAAACATTAATTTTTAAAGTATCCCTGAGGAAATGACCAGCAAAAGGCCAATATTTATATATTTATACTTTTGTCTTTCTTTATCTTTCCTGTGCCCAGCTTCATACGCTCTCCCATTTCATAACAAGGGCAAAATCACTGTGCTTTTTTTAGCCATGAGAATCATTCATAAAGTAGCACTTCTTCACAACCCTGCCACGTTTTCCTGTTTCCTCTCTTAAACCTACGCAAATTCTAGCACTGGCACAATTTCAGCAAATGCTTGGAATATATTTTCTTCTCCTGTGTCTTTGATATTTGCCAGTCATTTCTCCTGCAGCATTCTGCCAGACCATGACCTTGAAGTCCTTATTGCCCCATCTTTGGCAGGCCCAAGCTCATTACCGTTTCTCTGCTCCACGGGCAATGTGACTTTGTGAAGTTTCAACTGGGGAAGTTTGTAATGGAACAAAATTTAAATTACAAGGCCCCATTAATTTGCTATGCAGTGCAGAGGAAAAATGAAAGCCTTTTCTAGATTGCATGGGGCTGACCACTGCTAAAAATATTTGTTCTCCTTCAAAGAGTGTCTTGTCCTGCCATTCAGTGCCACTAGGCTAACTGAGTTTCTAGGACACTTGCAGTGCTTTTTGGAAGTCCCGGTGTAAGAAGCAGATGGATGGGTCATTAGGGTAAGAGTAGAAGACTGGTGAAAACACAGTTGCCACCCACCAACCTGACTACAGCCAATACCTGCCGCTGTGCACTTGAACCAGTTCCCTTATCTTTCGTGGTGTTGCTAGTCAAAAAATAAATTTCGCTGTCACCCTTTTGAACAGACCCACAATCTGTACAACTGGGGAACTGCCATGAAACCTCTTACTTTCTCAATTTGGTCTAAAGGTTCCAACCTAGATGCAATTCCCAAGGCTTAGCGCCTCCTGAGAATTAGACCTTTTTACTAACTTGTAGTAACTCTGTTGAGTTTTGAAGAACAATTGTAAGTCATCTCTTCGTATTCAGATGGCCATGTAACTTATTGCTTAAAGGAGAACTTTTGAAAATTAAACAGACTGGTTAAGAACAATGAAAATTATATATAGGAGAATATTTACTGACTAAAATTTTGTTTTAATGAAGATATAAAATATCTTATTTAAATTTGTTTCCCAGAACAAAGTTATTTCCTAAAAAAGGGGAACACCAAGGATTATTAAAGCAAAACAAAAAGTTCTCATTAGTAACTTGAACAATAAAAATAAAAATAAATATGTATCTTTGGTATGTATTTATAAACTTAAAGCATATATAGTCATGTCTCTGATACTACATTACTATTTTTCTAAAAAGTGAATATCTTACAGTATGATCTTATTCTATAAATTTAATTGACTGCAATTATGTACAAAGTTAAATTTTATTTAGTGTTTTTGATAGACATTTAAACTTAATTGCCATGATGGTTTCAGATGGGAAATTATTTTTTATACATACTGATATGCTCCATAAGGTGACATAAAATTCCACTAACAGAATATTCTACCTTTTGCTCTGACCCACGTAAATGTAGCTATACAAGTATTTTTTTAAAATACTATCTTTCAGGTATCCTGCCTTTAAAATTATTTTTAAAGTTAAGATTTTAAAAATAACTGCAGAATTTTTAATGTCAGTAAAATGATTGAAGTAGAAATGCTTTATATCAAAATAGAATCTGCAGTCATTATTTAGAATATTCTAAAATTTAATTATAGACTTTTAAAGCTCATGTATTACAGATTCTCAATGTAGTTTTAAAATATTTTAACCACACAGACTCACAGAAGATTGAGTGTCTCTAGACAAAGTTATTAATGGTGATTATCTTTGAATATAAAAGCTCAAGTTATCTCATCTCAGGTGTTTTGTTTGTATGAAACTTTAAAAGATCAAATAGGTTTTAAAAGTAGATATTGACTTGTAAGATAGAAAACCTGAGATTAGAATTGCTTTCATGAAGCTCCTCTTTCCTGTTCTCTGGGACTCTCCCAGGTTTGACTTCCCCTTGGTACAGTTTTCTTCCCTTGAACATGGTGCCCAAGGTCAACTGTGGTTGTATCCTACTCATGGCCACACTGAACAAGGCATTTTAGTTTAGCCTTGGTCATAAAATTATGTCTTTATCCTCTTCTGATTTAATCAACCACAACCAGCTCCCATTATGGGCGAGAAACCACATAAACAGAATGAGTTGGCTACTTCTGTTTTTCTGTTGGTTGCTCACAATGGAAAGGAAAGAGCAGGTGGACCTGCTTCTTGTAGAGGTCTGTTCCAGAGGAGGAGTGAGATAAATCCCATGAAAGTTCTGTGGTTGCTGCACCATGAAGGAGAGAAAGAATCAATACCAGAGATGGAAATTTGGCATCTTTTCCTGAATATATATTTCTAGAAATGGATATTATATCTAAAAATTTTTTAAAAGGTAACTGTGAAGTCTTCATGAGCTAAACCTAAGTTAGCTTAACCTTCAGTGACCACATTATATTGTTCCTATCATTACTGCTATTAAGTTTAGGGAGAGAGGGGAATAGACTAAGAAAAGCATCTTCCTTTTTTTTTTTTTTTTTTTGAGACAGGGTTTTGTTTTTGTAGTTCAGGATGTGCTTGAACTCACAGCAATACTCCTGCCTCTGACTCTGCATACTCGGCATTGTTGTGGTGTGTGGTTAGTGGGGATTGAACCCAGGCCCTTGCACTTGCAAGGCAGGTGCTGGAACCACTGAGCTAAATTCTGGGCCCAAGAAAAACAACTTGTAGCACATCTTTTAGGTGATATCTTCAGGGTAAAAATCTTAACTTCAGGATCCACATTAGGACCATAAAATATTTTACTCAGGTGAATCTCATTGAGCTTTTCTTCGAATTATTTAGTCAAGCCCAAAGGATGTGCTGATCTTAAAAAAAAAAAAAAAAAAAATCTCATTACTAAGTATTGAAACAAAAGGAATGCTTCTCATAAAAGCAACCTAAGTCAGCTATCCAGAAAAAGCTCGTTCTTAAATCTTCAGCGTAAGTGGTAAATTTATCTGATTATTTTAGCATTTTGGCACAGTGGTCTGACAATGAGTTCAGAGAGCAAAGGAGGAGGAATTTTAATGGTTCTGGCAGAAAAGGGGGCTCAGGGGTAGTTACTCCCCTCACTGGTTGTATGTTTTAGCGAAGTCATTAAGAATTGTCGCCACCCTTTCTCTGTATTTAAGTTGAGGTGCTTGAGTTAAATGACCCGAGTTCCTTGCCAGCTCCAACATGAAGAGTTCCGAACAGGTTGGATAAATGACCGATTTTTCTCTACACACTGTGATCAGGACCCTTTCATCAAAAGAGAAATGAAATGAGCATTATGTTTATAGTTTGGTATTTTATTTATACAGCCTCATTCATTTTCCATTGCTGGATATCTGAGCCTGTTTACAAAGGAATGTAATCTTTGTAACCCTCCATGTTTGAGGGTTATCGAGTGGTCACACTACTTACATTTTGATCTTACCTTTTGCATTTGTTATTTTTCTCCTCCCTCTTTTCCGAACATCAGCAAGAGAACACTGAATCAGGCTTACCCTTCAGTTCAGCTCACAAGACTGCAAGCACAAGGACCCAAATTCTATCCCTGGTAACACACACACACACACACACACACACACACACACACACACACTTTTATTTACATTAAGGAAAATGTATCCAACTTTTAAAAGATAGTTTGTGGTTCTTATGTCATTAAGATAATCCTTATGTATTCCATAATAATGTCTCTTGTTTTTCCAAATGTAGTTTTTGTTACTTTTTATATCTATGCACTTGATTCTTCTTGAACTAATAATTATATATGCATGAGTTAGCATCAGTGTTTTGTTGTTTGAAAAAAATTAATTGCTGATTTTAAGGCAATTCTTATAAAGTAAACAGGAAACATAAAAACCACTTTCAGCCAGATGTGAGCTCTGGCTTTATTTCTGCTATTACACTCTGTTTCATTTTTACCATCTTTCTCCATTATACCTTTTCTTATTCCATAAGTTGAAGAAAGAAATTTTGGGCCTTATGATCTTCTATGTACCTTGAGACCATAATATTAAATGAAATAAATGAGATGCATAAGCCTAAATATATTGTGGTTTCTCTTATATTTAAAAAAACCCAAATTATAATTAAAGAATAAAATGATAGGTAATAGGAAGTAGGCAGATAGATCTCTTGGGGGCTGGAAAATTTCTTCATGCCACATAAGATGAAAAGAATATTGGGCTCATTTTGCTACTCTGTTTCATTGATGCCTATGGCCTTGTATCTGAGAATAACTATTTAATGTGTTTGTCCAGTTTTTTTATAGTTTAAAGCAGGCCAGTTAATTAATTTTCTATTAATTTACTGGAATACATCTTGGTAGAAATAGAATTTCTTCCCTACCTTTCATAAAGGCAATACCTGCAACTTTTTAAGTTTACCTTTTCTTTTCTGTTTTGTATTTTAAGACTGTTTCTGTATAATGTTCTAAGAGTATGCCAAATACTTACAGGCACATTTTGTCCCAAATAATTCTTTTTAATATGCTTACCATCATAAAGATCTTGGCATCTTATTGGCAAAATAGATTTGACTCTTTTTCTGCAGTGCGCTAATCTCGGGGAGCCAGAAGCTAAATTTAGTGTTACTAGGCTTATTTCTCTATTGTGCTGGAGAAATGTAGCATAGTTTGGTATCTAACAGTGAAAAAAAAAAAAGGGTAATGACATGAGGTAGGTAATGAAAGGTCTCCAAAGCAAAACTTGAGAAAATATAACCAATTTTGCAATGAATATCACAGATTGGAAAAGTCAGTGGTGGAAAGCATTCTCCTGAATCTTGTCTTTACAAATATGACAAGTATTTAAACTTAATCATATTTGCACATTATCGGCTATACATATTTCCAGCTTACAGGAAAAAAAAATAAAACCAAGTCCCTATCTGTACACTATCAGTTTCCCAATGAACAAAAGTGATAGCATGGTCTCAACTGTTTTATTCAGTAATTTCCAGAAGAGAAAATGTTTGGGATATTAAATTTTCCATGCTACACTGAACAAGAAACAGTGAGTTAATATCTATAGCTGTTTATTTTATATTCAAACAAGTAGCCAAGATATTTAAGTTATATGGAAACATTTTGCTAAACTTATTTGCAATCTGAAAAATTGATGATCTGTGAAATTTAGTCCTAAACTAAGCTACTCTGTATTTTTTGGAAAATTTGGAGTCTAAAAAGCACGACATACTAGATTATTTACTATATTTTCTTCTTCAGGGTTTCTGAAAGATTCAAATTTGCTTTGAGAGTCGTAGAAAAATTAACACTAATATTCTTTAATAGGCTCCATATTCTTAATTCCTAAGGAACATATGAATTTATAAGATTATTTAAGCTTAATTAAAGGCATAGACTTATATAATCATTTCGTCAAACACCGGCATATTTATGTCTATATTTTTTAACTCGTGTCCGAATGATGTTTGTAGATGTTAGAAAATGAATGAGGGGAGAGAAGTTGGGTTGGTAATCCCAGATGTGGAACACTTCACATCTGCTCTGATTTCAATAAGGGAAATACCTCAGACCACTTATGGCAGGCAGTTACTTTTATTCTATGTTTTTAAAACACGTAGGTCTCTTTAGTCTACTATGAGACTTGACAATTCTAATGTGATTTAAATGATGTTTCAGTAGAGTCTGTTGCGAACTGGTACTATTGATATATCTTAACTACTACTTACATTATTTTGTGATTAGGCTCAAAATCTTTCAGAAAAGAGATAGCTTTATGTATTTCTGGTTTGTGAGATTTGGGTTTTTAAATTATTTTTTTCTTTTTCTTTTCATCTGCTTGCATTTGAAACTTAACTTATTGAACTGTAAGGGCTTCCAGAGTCTTGTTCTTTCTTTATTTACCTTCTTTCTTGATGGTAGTTTCAGGATGTTTCCTTGGTTTTCAAAACTGGCTTCTCTTTAGGTGGAATTAAAGCTTTTTTTTTTTTTTCTTTCTTCTTATCATGTACTGAGAGTTTTTTCTTGCTTAGCCTTTATTTCCATTTATTTTTATTTGATTTCAAAAGTTTTGTTCATCGCTAGCCAGTTGTTTCTGATTCTGACTTTGGCAGTAGGACCAAGGTGTATTCTTTAATTCATCATGCTTATTTGCATTTTTTGTGCTTGAACTGTGGCAAAAATTTTCTCAATTTGTAATTTTGGATCTTTCTGACGACACCTGCTACATCATTAAAGCAATAATTTTTGATGCTTTGATTCTTTGATATGAATAGTTTTGTCTTTACAGATCTTTTTTTTTTTTTTTTTGCTATTGCAGAACTGATTGTAATGATGTCACATGCAGCACAATCCTAAGAACTCATGCTGTGTGTTCAGATCAAATGTCGTATGCTAACGGTCTCTGATCCTAATGATAATATAGGCATCAGAAGTCTTTGTAGTCCAAATACATCATGCTGCCTTCAGTCAGGTCTTTGCTATATTAACTTGATATGCATTTAAGGATTGTTTTTATTGAAGGCCAGCAGTGTCAGGTAAGCTTCTACATTTGGGGAACAAAATTGCTTTCCATCCAGAAACCTTTCAAATTCTTCTCTTTATAAATAGCTGGTTCTTCACATCCACCAGGAATCAGGAGGAGTAATGGTTGACCTTTTTTGGCTTTCTTTTCTAGTTGCAAAATTCACTTTTTTTCTATCAGATTTGCCTTGCCCTTTTGGCAAAGAAAACACCATTTTCAAATTGCTTCTGGTAGTAGCAGAAATGGAACTGTTCTTCAAGAAATTTTAAATGTAGGTTTTGCATTGATTATTTAAAGAAACTCAAAATCTCTTCAGTCTAGATTGTATGTGATAATAGCTGCCATAAAGTTTCTTATTTTTTTATTTTTATGAAAATTTTCTTCTTGAGCCTAATTCAACAAATTATATACATATTTTATCAAAGACTGCTTTTCTGAACCAGGAATTACAAAATACAGGGAAAAAAACCCAAGAAAACATACTTCTCACTCCAATGAAGTGACTCTAGACTTGTACAGAGAATTTCTTATAGAATATACAAGAAAACACCTCATCCAGTACCTTCACTGTAAGAGAGAGATTGTTCTTCAATAACTGGCTTATTTCGCTAAAGCAATATTTGTTTCCTCTGAGATTATGGAGCCCCACCTGGGAATTTTGGTACAAGAGTCTAGACTGCCTGTATTTATAGCTACAGACCAGCTAGCTCTCTGCTGCTCTGAAGAGCAGTCTTGTGGCATAATTTCCCTCCTTTGGCTGTGATATTAATATCTAAACCCAGTAAGGGAGTACATTCTCTTCTTTCACTGTGTCCTTGAAAAAAAATTCACTTTTATTTTTTACACAATTCAGGGCAAATAAAATTATTAAAAAGTGTAGAAATCTTTCTCTTTCATTCCTGGCCAAATTCCTGGGGGACATTTCTTGGAACATCGTCCCACTAATAGTAGAAAATGTGAAATATGTGTCCTAGGAAATGTCTGATATGATTCATCAGTAAGAGAAAGGAGTAAGATTTATTTTCACTTAGTACATTTGCTAAAGATTTTACCTATCATTTCCCCATCTTCTGAATATATATAAGAAGTATGATAGGATTTTATTTGTCTCCATTTAATAACTGAGATATTGAAGCAGGGAAAGAAAAAAAAAGTTGTCCTGTTTCCTAAGTGGCTGAAAAGTCATTAAATGGCAGAGAAACCACAGAGAGCAACGTTTGGTAACTAAAAGTCCTTTTTTAAGAGACACAGTACAGCATTACCAGAATTCTATTTCTAACCAGTCATCTCTCTATTTTGAGATAAACTTGCTTTGAGATCATAAACTTATACGTGGATTCTTTTGTCTTGTAATATTGGTAGCCATGAAATATATATGGGAGCCATTTTCAAGGTGCAGTACTCTACTGCCAACATCTGAGTTAGCCCTCTGTACTAACTTAAAGAAATGTACATGTCGGAGTTTCTCCTTAGACATCCTCTTATGGTTTGTGTTTTAGTGTTCCCCCACAGCCTCATGCAGGTGAGGTGGGACTTCCTTTTCTTCTCTTTTTTTTTTGAGACAGGGTCTCACTTTGTGGCTCAGGCTGGCTCTGAGCTCAGCCTCAAACTCACATCACAGCAATCCTCCTGCCTCTGCCTCCCGAGTGCTGGGATTACAGGCATGAGCCACCACGCCCGGCACTGGTATGTGGTACTGGTTGCTGCTGGGGTGAGTCTCCACACCCAGTATTGTATGTGGTTACCGGGGACTGAACCTGGGTCCTTGTGCTTGCCAGACAGGCGCCGGAACCACTGAGCTAAATCCCCAGCCCTGGGATTTCCTTTTTCACAGGTGGTTGATTCTGAAATGTATGATGCTGGGGTTAAGGGTGTGTGATTACTAAACCACTACATGTAAGAGGTTAGTTTGGCACCGCCCTAATCCCAGTGAAGCAGGAAACACTGAGGACTTTAGCACAGGTAACTCTTTTACCATGAAGACAGGAGCAAAAGTAGCTTTTTTTTCTCCTTATTGAGTTTATTGGTACATTTTAGGTACACATTATGACCATGTGCATCATTGAGACTTTGTACCTGTACAAATGATTTATCTTCTCATTTTTTCCCTTTTCCCTGCCCTCCCTACCATCCCACTCCCTATATACATAAGCTTTGATTCCATTTCTTCGTTTTTACTATCAAATTTTTCTTTTCCTTTGTTTTCCCCTACACCTCCCTTCCTTTTTTCCTTTGAACATTTTCTTCCTATTTCACGTACCTATTACCTATCTGAACCTCATTTACGTCTTTATTTTCTCATACTGGAGGAACAATATGGTATTACACATCCGTGTTCTATTTATTTCATTTGAGCGCATCATGGTGTATTTAGGTGCCAGAGGCTCATCAAGTGACTCCTGTCAATCTCAAGAGTCTCAAACAGAAGTTTGTGCTTTTTTCTATGAGGTGTGAATCCATTGGAGTTTCCCTGGGAATGTAGCAAGCTGGGTTTTCACAAAGAAAGCAGCAGAGGTGGGCAGAGCAAAGAGTTCCACCAGGACTATTTGAGTCCTTTATGCTTCCTTAGGATAGGATTACAGAAGTTGCCCTGGCTACTCAGGTACATTCTATGAAGAGTATAGTTACCTGGTGAACCCAAAGTTACCTGTTGGCACAGTTAACTCATAGCTGGTCAATTCCACATTGAGGGCTGATCTCATCTCTCACCAGTGGTGTAAATAAAATCAAATAGGTGGGAACGTACTGCTAAACTCTCTCTAATTCTCTTTGCTGTTTTTTGCACGCCATGCTCTTTCTGCTCTGAGGCTTGCTTGTCACCCCTGCCTTGGAGTCAGCTGATTATGGACTGAAACCTCTACCAAATGTCAGCCAAAACAAACCCCCACCCCTTTAATTTTGTATGTTGAGTATTTTGTCTCTGCAACAAGAGAAAAGTAGCTTACACAGAAATTTGTACCAGAGAAATGGGGGTCATTGCTGTGACATTACCTGGCCATGTGGTCCAAAATGTTTGCTACTGGCTTGTGTGAAAGGGAAGAAGAGTTGGGAAAGATTCACACATGTTGGCTATAGAATTAGAGCTGGAGTGTCTTGTAGACTTGTAGCTCAGAAGACTGGAAAGCTTCTGAAGCCCAGGCTAAGGAGGTTTCTGTCAGAAGGACTGCATTGGCTATTGACCTCCAGGTGTGTGTTATGGCTTGGTAGAAAGTTTGTCTACCTTTTGTTCCTGTCCAGAGACTTTGCTTGAGTCTGAGATTAGGGATGGTGGACTAATCAAGTTTGCAGAAGAAATTTTACCATAGTCAGATATTGAAGCAGTCATGTGGCTACTGTGGTAACTGTTAGCTAGACTGACATTAAAAGACATGGGCAAAAACCCCAGCAGAATGATTTGAAACATTTTGAGTTTGGCCAGAAAGGAAGCTCCAAGAAAGTTGTAGACTGCAAGAAAAGAGCAGAGGAGAACTTGATTGCTGTGAAGAAACAGGAAAATAGAAAAGATGGCCTGAAGGAGTCACAGGAAGCAGAGTGATTCCACCCTTTGCAGGCTCAGAGTTGTAAAGGTGAAGGAATTTACTTGGAGCAGGAAGCCCCGGAACACCATGTTCCAGATGGCAGTGGTCAGGAAAAGCGATTCCAAAATGGTGGAGCAGGGAAGTTATCCCCAAATGGTAACCTAGGGAAGTTGCTTCAAAATGGTGGCAGCCTAGAGAATTTATTCCTCAGGATTGGTTTTAGAATTTATTACTGATCCAAGCCCTTAACCCCTGTAGCTAAGTGAGAGGGAAGACTGGTTACTATTGTTCCAGCTGGCAGCTTACCTTGCCACCATCCACTCAGTGTGGGTGCATGCAGAATGCAAGAGCTGTGGGGTCAGGTAGGCTTTCATTCAGATTTCTGAAGAAGGTTTGAGAGGCCAGGCAGGGTCCCTGAGGGAGCAGTGTGTGAAACCTTCTGTAAATGAGGTAGGACTTTCTTTTTCATGGGTAGATGAATCTCAAATGTACGATGCTGGGGTTAAGGGTGTGTGATTACTAAAACACTACACATGAGTCATTAGTTTGGCACTACCCTAATCCCAGTAGTGTGAGTAAGATAAAAGGAGACAGGAAGATGCTGCTAAACTCGTGCCTGTTGGTTTGGCTGTCTTCCACTACTATGACCTGAAGTTTCTCTTGTTATCTTGGGGCCTTGTGTGCATCATGTCGTTTCTCCTCTCTCATGCTTGTTCGCCCAGCCGGCCGTGGAGCAGCGGTTTATGGACTGAAAACTCTACCGAGTGTAAGTCAGACCTCTCTTCCTCTCTAATTCTGGATGTCAAGGACTTTGTCTCAGCTACAAGAGAAAAGTAACTAACACATAGTAAATCAGACACTCTGGTATGAGGGCAGTAATCGGTTTCAGCAGGTCTTCCAGGGGATGGTGATACTCATGGAAATCTGACAAACACTGAGAGAATTATTAACTTACCCAGCAAGAAAATCACAGGGCTGCATAAAGTTCCTGGTCTTGTTTTCACAAGAATTTTCCCTTTTCACATGCTAGTTAACCAAATAGTTTTCCATGGGATGAAGGTTATCTACTGCTGGTTAGAGATCTGAGCTATTCTCTTGGGAACTGGAGAAACACTTGAAAATATACCTGTCTTGTAAGTGTATACATCTAAAAAAGAGCCCCACCAGGGAAAACACAGTTTCTCTGTGTGTGTTTCTGTTTCTCTTTCTTTTACCTGTTGATTTAACAACGATCAACCATAAATATTTCTTAAAATCGTATCTGTACTGAACAGATGTAGACTTTTGTTCTTGCTAATAATTTGCGTGACTGTTCAATTGTGTTAGATACTATAAGTGATTTCAAGATGATCTAAAATACATGGAAGGATGTTAGTAGTTTCTATGTACATACTCTACTATTTCTTAAAATAAAGAGTTTGAATCCAAGCACATTTTTGTACTTACCAGAGTCCCTGGTACCATAGTTACTGAACAGCAGCAGTATGTAAATGTGTAATACATGCAAACATACGCACACACATACATACATACATACACATTTGTAACATAAGCTGAATGAACACAAATTTAAATGCCTACATCAAGATACTACCTAGGAAATTCACATTATTTTTATAATAAAACTCTATGGTAGGGGGCCGGGGAGTTAGCTCAGTGGTTCCGGCGCCTGTCTTGCAAGCGCAAGGGCCCAGGTTCGATTCCCCGGTAACCACATAACAATACTGGGTGTGGAGACCCACACCCAGCAGCAACCAGTACCACATACCACAGTGCCGGGCGTGGTGGCTCACGCCTGTCATCCCAGCACTCGGGAGGCAGAGGCAGGAGGATT